>CAEGAE010031364.1:0-28884 GCA_903067095.1 Girardinus metallicus | reverse complement strand
TAAAGGCGGCCCAACAAAATATTAGAGAGTGTGACCATTTTTTGGTGGCGACTTTTTTTTTGGCCAGGCAGTGTATAAGATTGTGTGTCATCAGCATAGTACAAGAAATTTGAGCTGGGGAAAATGTTGACGTTGAATAAAAAAGGTACAAGAATGGAACCTTGAGGAACACCACATGTGAATTTCAAATTCAATTTCAAAGTCATTTTCAAAAATGCTTTTTTTTGTTTGTTTGTTTTTACGTATTTTTGAATTTGAATTTGAAACTCACTGGTGGGGTTCCTCAAGGTTTTATTCTCGGGCCACTTTTCTTCGAAGTCAACTTGTTTTCCCCAGCTCAGATTCATCTTCTCTTTGAGCCGTTTTGTTTTTGAATTTTGTTTTTGCTCAGATATGTTTATTTAATGCAAAGTGATACAAAATAGAGCGATTCTGAAAAATATCAATTTATCACAGCACCAAATAATAACAAGAATAGTAATAAATCTCATGTTCTGTTGCAAAATGGAAGATTTCAACCCATCATTTTTACGATGTAGGTCATAAAATACTTTAGCAAGGGCAGTTAGAGGAAGGAATGAAGTGCATGAACATAATACAAAGAATAGCTATGAAGAGAGGGGACAAAGAAAAGAGTCCAAGTAAATAGCTGACTCTAAAATACATATTTTACACAGTGAAAAAGTCATTTATATCAAACATTTCACTACATTTTCTGTTAGATTCTGTCACCACGAGAGTGATCCAAAATGAGCCAAGATACTAAAAACTTAAAGTTAGTGAAATCAGCTATCTAAACTAAACATCTTCCTCTGATCAATGTTCACTGTGATCTTCTGCTTTCACAATGAAGCTTTTCCTGTCTGTAAACTCAAAGTGCTGTTGGTTCATTAGCCTCACCTGAGCCGTTCAAACTCCACATCGTCCACCAGGAAGTCTCTGGTCTCCACCAGCTTGTTTATCTGCTTCAGCAGTTCCTCTTCCTTCTCTCCGTCCTCTGTGGACTTGTCTTTGTCTGTTTAACAGCCACAAGACGGGTTTCATCATCCCAAACGGTTCCAGGTATTCAAAATGAAAACTACAGATGATTTGGGATTAGTTTGTAAATAAAAAGTGATTTTTTTTTATTTTTTTTTATTTTGATATTTTTCACTACCGTTTGAAATAGTTTACCATTCCTGTTTCAAAATCTAGCTCATCTGGTTAGACTGAAAACGGATCACAAAAGGCTCCATCGATTAGTGATATAGATCTGAAATGTTGAAATAGCAGAGATTTTTTTCATAAAAAAAAAAAAAAAAAAACTTACTGAGTTATCAAAAGGCATAACTCGAAACAAGGAATTTCTTTACTGATCTGATACGTTTGAGGCACAAAACGTAAGAAAATCTGAAATCAAGTAGAATGAAAAAAGAAATCAGGCTCGGAGTCAAAACAATCCTGTCTGTGGAACGTGCTTAAGTAGCACACACTTTCCAAATGTAATCTCTGCTTACAGCGACATAGAAATTTGTAAGATATTAGATATTTACTAGATATTAGCTGGAAGCCTTTCGTGAAAAAGATATGAGTGGGTTAGCAAGAATGTGTGAAATTACTGCACAAAGAAAGAGATTTTAAAAAAAGACAATATATTTTTCAATTTACCTGGAGTTGTGACAAGTTTCTGCAGCTCCTGTTTCAGCCTTGTAATTTCTTTACATAGCTGAATGTCGTCCATCCTGAGCCAAAAACAAAAAATGACAAGAAAACCACGTTAGACATGAGCAGAAAAATGTCTACTACTACATTTTTCTGCTGTTGGTTAAATTCTGTCTTCAACATGTGATTTAGAACTGTACATAGCTTAGCATTAGAGCTAAGCTACAGAAGCTAGCTGCTGTAGTGAAGTGCTTCTTTTATTAATCTGTTCCTTTTATTTTTAGACCGCCTTTTGTTTTTGTAAGACACTGACTTAGTAATGTTCTAAAATGAATGCTGTCCTGGCCAAACATCGTCTACGTAAAGCGTCAAAGCATTCTTGCTAACAGCTCAGAAGACGCCACAGGCTAACCTCTGCTTCAAGACACATGAGCTGAGTTTGATTAATGCTGTTTACGTAAAATAATGCCACCGGTCTGACTTTATTCCGAGATTGTTTTAGTGTCAAAACAACTGGCGTATTTTTATATACTTTTTGTTCACTTTTGTCAAGCTAGCAGTTTGGAGTGGGCGATAGTTTTATCATGATGTTTTGTAGTGCGATTGAGATAACGATAAAAAGGTTAATAAAAAACTTCTACTACTTCTTTTTTATGTAATTGCATGGCACCGCAGTCACACATAAATGCTGCTCTTGAAAAACGTTTGTATTTTCATATAAGTTCGTTCAGGGCGGACTTCGTTTAATCATATTTTCGAATTTATTGATATGTTATGGATGAGTTCGTGGAATACACAGAGGAGAATAAAGTAAAAATAACATTCTAGTTATTTTTTTAACATTAGCTGAAATTTAGTGTGATAATGATAAATCAAAATTCTTATCATTACAAGAAACCTTTGACGATAAACAATACAATAAATACCCGGCCCTAGTTGCAACAAATACAACTAAATATTGCGATAAAATTTTTAAGCAGGAATAGACGATGGATGGATGAATATTAGCAAACTTCCAAATTTTCCTATTAGGTAAGCGATTTCAAACTGTAGTAACCCTCCTTCTATCAACATCGGTATCAATTTGACCGTAGGAAACAATATGAAGGAAGTTTTTAACAATTTTGAGGCAGTTACTTATGTTTGGTTTACTAAGTAAAAAGATTTTTGCCTGACAACCAACTGTTTTACACAAACACATGTCACCATGTACATAGTACATAGCACAGAAAAGTTCCTGCAAAATCCAAAATCATAGAGAAAAAACAAACAAAAAAAAAAAGGTGAATTGTCAGATTGTCTCAATCACATTGTGCCTCGTTACACCGACGCCAACATGCTTCCTTATCATTAACCTCCTCCAACCCCCTCTCCCTGTTGCAAAGTGTCAAAAAATAATGAGGTCTCTGTAGAAAACGAGCAAAATAATTAAAAACAATGAGAGGGTTCTGGCAGCTTGCTACAGTTTTAATAATGCTTATGGTCTATTTCGCTGTCGTGCACATGGCTGCTTGTGGCGCTTCACGACTTCTTCCCGGAGGACAGCGAAGACCGTCTTGGGGTAATCAGAGGATTTTAACACAATGTTTTGCTGTGCTTGAGGCAGCAAAGGAATAATAAGTAGATAATGAAATGATACCAAAGACACATTTTGTCCAGCAAGCCGATATCTTCAATGTATTCTTTCAGATTAACATTGAGAACAAGGACGATTTTTACTTAAATTATTTGTCTGTAGCTGAGTTTCCACTGCAAATATGCACAAAACATAGTTGATATTTTGCTAATGTTGAAAAAACTCAATTTCACAATTAGGGACAAATTGTGAACAAACCTGGTCACACGCGAATACGTTTGTTCACGCAGTAAGACATTTAAAAAACATGCCGAATGAAAAACAAAGTCATTTTGTGTTTATTGGTGAGGGACATACATGGAAAACATTTTAATATTTTGCCATGTTGGAACAAATTTCACTGCTTTTTGGTGGGGATTTACATAAAAACAATTCACGGTGGAAGTAAAGTGTGTAAAACATATTAAAAAGTTTTGTCATTCATGACTGCTGATCCAAAGATAAAACCAGTAAAGATTCAAAATGCAATCTGGGAGGAAAAGTAAAATAATTGTAAATATGTATGCTAATCTATTTAGCATAAACGAAAACATTTTACATGTATCTTAGCTCTGATTCTCTTCGTACGAGGATCTCACGTATCCGCTCGATCTTGAACATCTCCCCTTCGATGTCCTCCACCGTGACCGTAGAGTCGGCCATCGAGATGACATTTTCTGCTGAAAGGCAGGGGGGGGGGACGCAACACGAAATTAATCAACAAGAAGAAAAAATCAAAAGATGAGCAGTTTTAAACTTTGAGAAATGTGTTAGTGTCTCGAGGGCAGAAAATAATCAGGTCTGATTGCATTTCGCTCAGATTACATCATTTTATGCTAGTGCTATTCAGCGTGTTGGTTGCTCAGACCCCTCAACTGTAACAAGAGAATGAATAAAACGTACAGTTTCTTTTTCCGTAAAAAAAACACAAAAGAAACATGCCTTTTTAAATACAAAACTTCATAAATATAACCATGACAGTACCTGGTTATGATCTCATCAGTACTGTAATGATTAGCTTAAGTGGGTGTGGCTTACAAAAAAAATGAGAACAACTTTAAATCAACCTTTTAAGGTTGAAAAACAATCTCTAAATGTCATCTGTTTGTGCTAATAATGAGTGTAAATTTTCAGGAAATATTTCTCACAAGTACCCAACAGTTCCTATTGTTGATGCTGTGCTGAGTCCAAAAGTCTGTTGATTCTAAGGGTACTTTCACCGGTTCGAAAATGTTGTTACATTTTCAGCTGGTGCGTTTCGCTTTCGCACTGTCAAACGAACTAAACCCTTCGAGAAACCCGTTCACCTCCTCGCCTGTGGGGGGCGCTGCACCAAGTACGACACGAAGGAAACAACACGAAAACCTCCGAAGAAGAAGACGATGAGCGCGACATCCTTCTTCAAAAGATCTAAACAAAGACGGAGTGGCTTCAAATTTTAGTGGCTGTAAGATTACATTTTTTGTCTTTGGCAGAAAACACCACGAGCCTTTCCTCCCGCGAGCGGTAGACTCGCGCGTTTGTTTTTGGTTGTTTTCACCCAGAATGCTCTGCACTTTAATCAGTTTCTCTCAACTTTTTGGTAGGCTTTTGTTTTATGTGTACTTTTCTTGTAGAAGAAAAAAAAAAAAAAAAAAAAAAAAAAATATATATATATATATATATATATATATATATATATTTTTTTTTTTTTTTTTCAGTAGAAAACTAAGATAAAGTAAATTTCCCTCCAGCATTTTTCAAAAATACAACTGAAGAGCATCACCGCCCCTTCCTGCGGCCTCCTACTCCTCACCGGCAGCGATGAGTCATCCATCTTTCAGAGCTTGGTTTGGCCTTTAATTACATGACCTTGTGTGAAAAGGCATAACCATTACACTGACAGGCTGCAAAACACACACATGCACACACACGTCGAGCAAATCATTAGATACCATATTGCTTAATTTAAGTTGTGTGCTTTCCTCCTTTTACTCAAAAACTTTACCTTCAACATTGTGACCAATGTTCATTTTACGATGGGGAACTTCTGTTTACTTATATATTCTTTAGAAATCCTCATTTTTTGACAAAACAAACAAAAGATATTAGTGGCACGTGTGATGGTTTAATAGTTAATTTCTGATATTTGCTACTTCATTTTGGTAAGAAAGTCTTACCTCAATATTTTAGTTAGTATTCATGTAAAGTAAAGACAACACTTCAGAGCAAAAACATCTCAAGTCTCCCCATTTGTTTCTTTTCCCCCCACTTTTTTGCCCCCCTTTTGTCAAGAAATTCAAATGATATAAAACCAGTAAACATGTTTTTATATGATCTACTGCAGGTTAAAATAAGTGAATAAGCCATAGGAGAGTAAAGTACCATTGATCCAATCCTGTAAAAAGCACAAAACTGAATTGGAGAACAAAAAAAAACAACTCATATGTTTAGAATTCAAGCTGCCAATTAAATATAGTTATTATATGATTGATAATATTGTCCACGGTAAATTTTTGCAATTTAAAAAAATAATAAAAACCGGCCCCTAGATTTTCCTCTGCAATAAGGGTCAAATTATTTTCCAGAATTTACATTAACAATAATAATAATCAATAAGCCAATAAAGTTTTTCAGACTGTAGTACATTAAGTGACTCAAAAATCTTGCTCCATTAATTTCAGTATGTAAATAATAAACAAATAAAAATACATATAAATAAAAATAGAAATGATTCCAGTCAGATAAACTCACTTGATTTCTCCGTTGCTCCGTACTGTTGAGAGGATCTTCTTTCTTTTTCCATGTTTGTAAAATAAACGGCGTCTTTTCCTGAGGCTGCAGAGTAGATTCAGACGTGAAGTCCGTGTAGTGTTATCAAATACAGATCAACAGACTCCATGCAGTGTTGGAAGAAAATGAGAGCGGAGCGGAGAGCAGCTGATGAATCCAGTCAGCTCTCAGCATCTCGGGGTAATGATCTGTTCTCAGAGGCGCCACCTACTGGTACAATGTCGGAATCTGTCACACAATCCAAAATGCTTCACAACTCAGCTTCACAGGCTTTCCAGGGACTATAAACCACCAGCCTTCTGGTTCTTGCACCACTCTCTGTTTTACATTATCACCTGACTGAATATAGCCTTCAACAGCATGCTGGAAATGGCAGCACCATTATGCTAATTTCACCATCGTGTGAAATTATGAGACATTTTCGTTCGAGCTGCGTCTTTAAAATTATGTTCAAAATAGCAGGGATACAAAACAAAATTCACATAAAAAAAAACTAAAATAATTTATGCGTTTAAAAGAAATTATGTGAAATAATAATAATAAAAAAACAACATTATAAACATCCTTCAGGGGCAGTGAAGCAAAACTTATTCTGCATGCAGTGGAACCAACAGGTTATATACACTGTACAGGCCGAATCCCAACTACTTATCGGGACTTTTCCAGCTACATAGTGCCATTTTATAGCATAATCAAGTAAGTATGTTGACTTCAGTTGTGACATAAAAAAATGGTGTATATATCAAATATGACTTATAAGAAATTTGACTTTGTAATTTAGCGCCTCGAAATCGGGCCTATGTCTCTTTAAGAATCTCGTGCTCTTTCTGAAACTTCACCTTCAAGAAGTTATAACATGGCTCCTCTATTCACCCTTTAATGATTTTACCAGTGTGCACTGAGAAGCAGCTTCTGTAATGAGCTAGGTGTTTGCTAATTGCTGCTGGCTAGTCTGAAGGAGCTGAGTGGGGGAGTCACGGGTGAGGGGTGCTCTGTGAGGCAGAGGTTTCCAAAACGTGGAAACTGCAGCTCCATGGAGGCGGAGCTAGGTCCAACCAGACGTCTTGCACAGCTGAATGGTTGCCATGGGAGATTCAAGGATTTCTCAAACTTGGATTAAAGAATCAAAGCAACACTCCTGGTATGTTGTTGGTGAATTAGCATCATGGATTGCTTTCCTTTCTCTTAATAATTTGCACTATGTTGTATTGACTCAATTAAAAATACATCACAATCTTAATCTCTATGAAGCTTGTTACTGAAATGAACACGATGTGAAAACATTTAAGGTCTGTGAAGAATTTTAAGGGCTTTTGGCCTCAAGAATCTCTCGTCACAATGCGTTTATGTTCAAATATATTTATTAGACTGTAAATACAGTATCAGACGTATTAATTTGACATCAATGCATAAACAGAAATCTCAATTTCCATTGCACAACAGCTAGCTTTGCACGTTGATCAGCATTGATAGAGATGGAACGTTAGACTTCACAGAGATCCCAACACTTGCTGACAAGTTTCAAGTTCACGCCTGTCAACATTAACAGATCAAAATAAAGCATCTGACACAAGGTATATCTCGCACAAACTCATTTTGAAAAACAGCTTAGACAGCAATGTCCTCCAGAGATGCCCAGTAGCCATCATTTAAATAGTGCTTAAGTTAAAGTTAAATACATACAGTCAAAGAACAAACGCATCTCCATCCGTTTAATCCTACGTTTTCACAGTTTAGTGTCAAGTGTGTGGGACAGAAAAGATGGCTGCAGCAGTCAGAGGTGGAGGAGGATCAAGAACCCTGATTGGGTGGGGTTTTAACAGGATGCCAATCCAGTTTGGCCTGGCCTTCTGCACACTCTTTGAGTTTACTCTGCACTAAGAGGTTGCTGTGTTTCTGCTCTCATGAGGTCTAAGCTGTTGAGCTTGCATACTGAGGCCGGATTTTTGGTCCTTGTAATCCTGCTGCTTTGTTTTCAAAAAACGACTAAGCCTATGCAACCCTTACCTTTGCAAATATGTACATGTAAACTCTGACGAGGCTCGGAGATGAATAGCAGAATCGTTCGGTAGAGCTTGAAGTGCTGCAGGATGCTGGAATGTTTTGCTAAAATTAAATTGCAATGCAATTCTGGATGGCAATGGAACCTGTCAGAGGAGAAAATCAAGTATCGTCACCTGGCATGTGATTGACTCAATTAAAAATACATCACAATCTTAATCTCTATGAAGCTTAAGATTGTGGTAATAATGTTGCAAATCTGATGGGGAACTATATCTATACCAATGCCAACGTAAACTATCTTCTAATAAAATATTTTTGGACAAGTTTGATTATAGATGCACCAACTGGGCTTTTCTAGGCTGTTGCTCACTAACATTTGATCTCTGATTCTAAATTTGAACAATTTCATATTTTGTAACGATTATAAAACAGTCAAAAAAATATGTGTCACACATACTTCAAAAAGGAAGTAGTTGCTGCCTCAAAAGCACAGGCCTTGATTAATAAAGTCAAAATATGCCTTACTGGACACAATGCACATGAACCTGAACACATCATTCCCACCACAAAACGTGGTGGTAGCCGTGTGTGGGGATGATTTTCTTCCGCAGGGATGGAGCAGTACAAAGAAAAGTTTTTTTGCAAAAGACCCTCAACTTTCAGCAGTAACAACCCTACCACTAGTGCATGTTCATGTGTCGGATTGGCCCAGTCAATGTGAAGACGTTAATGCAATTGAGAACCTGTGAATTTGACTTCAAATATGATTTTCACAGACGCTCTCCTTCCAATCTGACTGACTTTGAAGCTTTATTCAAAGAAGAATGAGCAAAAGTCTCAGTCTGCAGATGTAGAAAGATGGTACAGGCATATCCCAAACAACTTGAAGAAACTCAAAAAGGCAATTAAGGGAAGTGTTGTTGGTGCAACACCGAAAATGCTGGACATTTTTAGCTCAGGTGGATTTAACCAGCTCATTATGATCAGAGCTAATTCTGATCTCTTACCACCTGACCTCTGTCAGTTTTAGTGTCCGATTCGCCTTTCGTAGTTGTTATTGCCTCGGTCGTCCTCCATGGCCTTATCCAGCCAGTCTCTCTCTGGCTCAGATTCAGAGTCACTGGCCTCACTTGCATCAGCTGCCAAAAGGCGCGAGTAGTTAATCCTGCGCTGGCGTGGGGCTTTCCACTGCAGGAGAGGAAGACATGCACACCACGCCATAATTCCTATGGCAACCCCTCTGAACAACCATGTCACCCCAAATCTCTGCGCCACAAACCCGCCAGCAAAACTCCCGAGTCCACTCCCAAGGTGCAGGCACAGGGAACCATAGACCCTCCTGACGCTTCTTTCGACCCCTGGTGTTGCAACATCCTCGCACTGGATCCTCACAGCCCACCAGACGGCGCCGCTGCTCAAGGTACCCATAGCCTGCGCAGGCAAGGCCGCCCAGGGTCCCCAGAGGAAGGAGTAGTAGAAGCACTGCAACCCAAGACTGGCGGCCCCAACGACAAGAACCCTCCCTGGGCTTAGGAGTTTGGATATTCTGCCAGCCAGGAGAGGGAACGCCGCCTGTGAGAGCAAAGAAAGAGCGAGAGATAGTCCCATATGCAGCTCAGTGCTCCCGTGATCCTCCATCTGCCAAAGCAGGAAGTTCTCCACAGTCGAATTCACCACCCCGACCAGGACGATGGTGAAGGCACACAGCAGAGCGTGGGGGGAGCCGTGGACCAGCTGCACACCCTTAAGGAGCCCATTGGGCCGGTCTCGCTTTCGGTTCAGGTGCAGAGGGAGGTAGACACCTACAGGCAGGGCTAGAGCCGCCAGGCCTGCGTAGGAATAAAAGTGCACCGCACTTCTAGAAGCGTGACTGGCTGCTACGTGACAACTGAGCTGGGCGACCACAAGCCCGGCTCCCCCAACCCCGCACACCCCCCCCAGAAGACCCCATACATCAGCGCTGCCATGACGGTCTGAGGCGTCCGCGTAGTCCAGATACTCGTAAAGCCCATCGTCAGCTGTCCACTTGAGAGGAGCCGACGCAAACTCCCACACCAACACAATGATGAGCGTCACGTAGAAGAGCTGGTTCTGAATGTCCATCTCCTTAAGGCTCGCGAGAAATCCCGAACTGCCCTTCTGTTGGTCCTCAAAGCGGTCTGATGTGATCACAGACCTCTTATTTCTTGCTGCATTCACTAAGGAGCTGATGTTGGAATGCTCAACGCTCGCTACTGTCTGACTGATGATTGGCACCTCAGATGAGTTTCCTTGTGAAACAGAAACTTCAGAGTGTTCTGTATCATTCAGATTAGGCGGAGTTGTTACAGGACCAAGTTTCCACTCACTGATAGAGTTATTAGGCGATGTCGCAATTACTAAATTTGTATGTGTTGGCAATCTCTGACTCCTAGTACTAGGGGTAACATTTAACTGACTTTGACCTGAACCAGAGCTCAGATCTGAGGTGTTACAGGTGCTGCTCTGTGCGCCAGGCATCCCTACAGATGGGAGAAGCAGCAGCAGCAGAACGGCCGCAGCAGAAAGCACGAGGGAGCAGTTTATCACCACCCGTCTCTTGTTGTAGCGCTTGGAGAGGAGACCGGCTGCTGGACTCCACACCAGGGTTACAGAGTGCTTGGTGGCCATGACGATGCCAGTCATGGATGGTGACAGGCCCAGCTGGCGGAAGTACAGAGTAAGGAAGGGGAGCAGACAGGCTTCAGAGCAGCAGCAGAGGAAGCTGAAGGTGGCCGTCAGAATGAGGGCGCGCTTGACGTCGATCTGTGTGGTCCCCCTCATGGTTATCCTCCAGCAGCACAGTGTCTCTTAGATGATGTCACATGGAGCAACTGGTGGGGTTCAGAAAAGCAGACACAAACAGGAAATAACTTAGTGGCCTGTTTCTTTTAATACAGAGTCTTTGAGAAATTCTTTAATCTCCCGTGGCAACCATTCAGCTGTGCAAAACGCCTAAATGTACCTAGATTCGCCTTTGAGTACGAAGCTCCTCCTCAGAGCTGCAGTTTCTACGCTTCTGCCTCACAGTGCAGCCCTCCCCGTGACTCCTCCACTCAGCTCCTTCAGACTAGCCAGCAGCAATTAGCAAACACCTGGTAGAACTGTGCATCTGCAAAGCTCATTATAGAAGCTACTTCTCAGTGCCAAGCTGGTAAAAATGTTGTTAAAGGGTTAATAGAGAAGCGATGTGATGGCTTCCTCAAAGCAGAGTTTCAGAAAGAGTAAGAGTTTTTAAAGGGACAGAGGCCTAATTTCAAGGCATTAATAACAATGCCCATTTGGGCAATATTATTTATTTTTTAGTGCCATCTAGCAGCACAATCTAGTGACTATGTTACCTTCATAGTCCAAAGACGGCAAAATGCCTCTTAATAATTTTGGCTAAAAGTAAAAGAGAACCAGCCAATGTTTTGAAATTTAGATATAGTAATAAACACAGGTTGTTCTTTAGTTTATCTCTATAAAATTTTCACTGAATTCCCACAAAATTATATTTTCTAATAAAAAAAATATAATTTTCTTATTAGATCTAAAATAAGATTTAATTATTAGATTAGATGAATCTACACGTTATCATCCTCACCTGCAATAATCTATTATCAAAAAAAGATCAGTCCTTTTTTATCTTTATTTTAAATTCTCAAAATATAGATAAAATGGTGGTTCTTTAAAAAATTACAACAAATTTCCTATCATAGATATTTAAAGTTAGGTTTTTTTTTGTTTGTTTGTTTGGGGGGGTTTTAAGTCGTGGCAATTGCAGCTCTAACTGAGTTTCATTTTGCTGACTGGAAAGTAAAAATACCAAAAGATTTTAACATATTGGAATGACCTAGTTAAACTGTAGACCTTAATCCAAGTGAGAATTTGTGAAAAGAAAGTGAAAAACCTGTAGGAAATGAAAAACCTCATAGGGTATGTAGACTTTTGAAGTGGTAACGTGTCAGTGGTTTTCCTGTGTAGATTCATCACCACATTACTATCCTCATATTCAACAAGGAAGTCCAAAAAACTGACTTGTTTAATGTCATAACTTAAATGTCACCTACAATAATCTATTATTTGGAATATAAACTATCAAAAAACATAAAAAAAAACCCCTCAAATGTTAAAAGATTTGATCATATCTTATTTGTTGCTGTTAGTCTGTATGCAACAGGAAACAACGCATCTTGTTGATCAGGTTTACCATCGTATAGATAAAAGAACAAGTCGACTTAAAGGCGCAGCGTATAAAATGTCTGTTCATGCTTAACAGTATAGCAAAAAAATTACTTTTTATTTACATTTAAATATATGAGCATCGCACCTCGAAGCGTTAATAAATTGGTTTAGTAGAAACAAGGAAGAGAACGGAGAGGAACACCTGTCAGGCTGGATACACCTGTCCCAGATGTACTGTACATTTGTCCACGTCACACCAACCCCGCCAGGTAAGAAGAGAAAGAGTGACACAAAGTTGGAAATGTATGCCTTACCCGGTGTTTTTCTTTTCCTTCCTCAAACTCCTTCACTTTTCATTTTCCGCCTTTGGTGCCGACATGACATCCAGAGGGTTTTCCTACTCGTTCGTGTTTAGTTCAAAACACACCTGCTGCAGTCAGGGAGGCGGTTTATGCTGTCAGTCGTGCTTAGTAACTGCAACTACAAGTGACGAGATATTTTCTTGGCTACAGCTCCTCCTAGTGGTCCGGATGCTGCAGTGCGCCGGGATTAGAGAAGCCGCCAATGTTTTAGTGTGAAAATTAATGTCCACAACTAATACAAGAGTAAAAAAAAGCATTGGTTAAAAAGGCGTAGAAACTGATCATAACATCAAATTTAATATTTAAAAATGATGCTGTCAGGTGGACAAAATATTATGTTGCATGAAAATTCAGGTGTTTTAAGAATTTAAATAAAAATTGTAACATAATTACAAATCTAAATCCAAATCAAAACTTTGAACATAAAACGTATGAAAGCAATACACATCAGGTAATGTTAATATATTAGGCCAGGGTCAGATACTTTATGTGATAATACCAGCATAAAGAGTAAAACTATTAAAAAAAAAAGTTATTTTTCTCCCAATACTTAAGAATTTTATGTGATAAATCAAAACGAAGTAGTGCGTGATTGTAAGGTTGAGGTAAAGTGATACATATTTTTCAAACAAATGAATCTGTTTTGACGTAAATGATTTCATTGAAGCTCTGGCTGTTTCACCGGATTCATGTAGATTTAAAGACATTTGTAAATAATTCAAATGTCTTTATTTTTTTGTCCTCATAAGGGTAAAAAAAAATAAATCTTTTGTGAAGGAAAAAAAAAACGACGATTTTATTTGAGAATCAATTAGGAATTAATCAAAAATAAATTACATGATTACGACCTTCGATTAGATTCACATGGAAATAAATAGCTTACATGATCATACACATATATTGGTTATTGACTTTAAAACAAAATTCAAAAATATCACTAAGTCAGTTTTCTATGAATGTCGGCAAATTAGTGACGCAAGGTAGAGGCAGAATTTAATCTCAGACATTTACTTACAATTCTTTAATATTTGCCTTTTACTCTGAATAACTAAAAAGACTTTGCAAAGTACAAAGAAGGAGTTATTCGGCCAAAATGACAGAAAATATATTCTCGCGGGATTAGAATTTCTCACCTATGAGAACAGTGTTAACGAGTTAGTATGGTGGTGGCACCACATTTGATTTCCATCAACGTAGTTTTGAACTGAATTGGACTGCACAAAGTGGACAGATTGATAAATAAAGAAGGACTACCTCTAAACTATTCAACTTGATCAAAACTACCACAAAAATCAATAAATATAAACCTGTGTAACCTGATTCGTGTTATTAAATGTCATTAAAGTCGTATGTTGTCATTTCAGAAAAAACAAACAAAACAAAACATTACTACGGCGATCACAGCCATGAGGAGCGTCTACTTCTGGCTGGAACTGAGGAAACCTTAGTGACGTCTTCGTCTGACTTGTTGAGTAAGCTAAAGCTACCACACATAGAAAAACTTTGGAAATATTACAACGTGTACCTTCACCAGTCTTTGGTGTCAACCAAGACGCCATTAGAGCACAGAATTTAGTTTTTCAAAACTACTGACACAAGACAGTGAAAAATACAGTTTTTAACACCAAAGTTAGGGGAAAAAAAAACGGTCAATTGTTCTTTTTTTTCCCCCTAAATTACGATACGTACACATCAACAGCACAAAAAGCATTTTTAATGTTAAATCGTTAATAAATAGACATCGGCCTCTTGAAATGAAATGTTAAGCCCTGTTCTTTGTCCCTATTCTTTGATTTTCCCGCTCGGTGTGTTCTTTGGGTCCTGGATGTGTCAGACGGAGCTGGGGTCAGGGGTCACTGACTCGCAGTGGAGAAGGCAGTGACGGGAAGGCAGAGCAGGGAGCAGAACGTCGGGTGGAGGGGCTGGATTTGGCCCGGTAGTGTTTTGTAGGACCTCCAGTCTGAACTGCTGCCTGGTCTGCTGCACAGCGACACCTCACACCTAGAGACCGGACAAACAACCTTTAAAAACGCTTTTATTTTTAAGAAAGCTTCCGTTTCTCTCGACCCAACGATGGGCTTCGTTACCTCTTCACACTTTGGATGAACGTCTTTTTGTCTTGATCCAGGCAAACGGCAAACGTGCTCCCGTTCCCTTGAGCAGACACTTGCATCTTGTCCACCTTCACTTCTGATATCAAGATCTGCCCCGAACACAAGAGTCAGTCCATTTTTATTTTTTTTTTAAAGAAACTCTCCACAAGTTTTACTGATGAATGAGCGAGAATAAAAATGGGGTTGGGTAAAGAAGTATGGATTTTCTCCACAGGATTACACAAAATAAAGGGATATTAAACAGGAAAACCCACTGAGAACTTGGTTCTGTTTGTATTTTTGTTGATGACATAACAAGAGGTACACGAATTGAACTGCACAGCTGAAACCAGTTTGTGGCAGAGTAGTGACTTTCATACTTGCTGTCATTCTTAGCAATTTGCGACCTTTTCAGCTTCTGTTTTGCAGCTTTTCATATTTGCTGCATTTTCCCTTTTGCTTCTATTTCTGTCTGTAGTTCCAGCATTTTTTTGCTGTTGAATGAATGCATTCTTGCTTCTGTTTTCTGTAATTGCAGCACTTTTTTTTATTTGCAACGTTTTTTTTGTTGCATTTTGCTTTTTGCATTTGCGTGTTTTGGAGTTGGCGGCTCGTTTCCCTGTTTGCGCCTCTCGGTCTCTGTAACTTGAGTTACGGTTTTGTTGCAGCTGCACAGAGCGCAAGTAAACACTTTTCAATGCGGAATTGGTTTAAAAACATACGGATACGGAGGGAAAAAAAAGCAAAAAATATCCACATGAAACTACTCAAACCAACTGTCTTGTTGCCTGGTGCTTTCTGTGACGTCACTAGAGGAAAGTGTGCATACAGGTTTGTTTTCAGGAAGGTGGATTTTATCCTGATTAAATAAGGATCTACACTAAAATAGAGAAAAGCTGACCATGACACAATGTTGTGTAGGCGGTTCACTGTTCCGGATGTGAGATTGATTGGTTTTACTGGGTTGTGGCTTTAAAACAGGATTGAAAAGTAGAGTTTGTAACCATAAAACCACCCTTCACCTGGTTGCAACCCTTTTTAGATTTGGAGCTCTGCTTCTTCACAACCTCTGTCATTGTCAGCTGCAGGCCCTCTTTAGAATCTGGATACAAGAGGAAAAAAACACAAGCAAACAAACAAACAAACAAAAAAATCGGAAAATGAACTTAAAGCACGTCATACAGAAGGTGAAGCAGCAGAGTTGGGGTATGACTGAAGCTAAAATGGGGTCATAAAGGTTGTCCATAGGAAAGCTCTTTTCCCCCAATTTTAAATTCTTTTTTTTTAGGGCCCCAATTTAGCTCCGTAGGTGTGTAGACTGACCCAGCTGCCCGGAGTCTGTGCATGTTTTCTGAAGGTTGATGGAGGTGCAGACTGCCTCTTTGTGGATCCAGTGGCTCCTCCCGCTGACGGCCACCTGTAAACAGGACGCAGTTGGGATTAGTTTGGGACTGGCGGAAATAGAAACGTTTGTTTGCAAAGCAGGAAGGGTGCGTAAAGGAACAATACCTTGTTGTAGGCCACATTGAGGGTGAGAGGAACAGCCTCCCGCTCTTCATCTATTCCCAACCTTTTGCTCGCAGCGCCTTCAGAAACAATGCAACACGTATGAATCTACACAAAGACGTGTGTTTTCGTTGCTTTTGTTTATGTGTGTGTGTCGCAGAGTGTGACCAACCCATGTCTTTAACAGCTCTGGCTCCAGCTGTGTGTCCGAGCTCCAAGGAATGAATGAACACTTCCTTTCTCTTCTCTCCCCCTTCCAGGGTCAGCTGTGCAAAGGAAGGAACCAGAACATTTAAGACAGGGGTCGGGGTCGATGTGTTTGATACGTGCTGCTGCGTGAGGTTTTCCTCTGACCTCAGCCTGGTAGAGCTGCACCAGAACGGGCTGATCGGCGTGCCTGCAGTAATAGAGCACCAAGTCAGCCAGCAGGGGGAGGCGGTGCTCCGAGGCGCCCGTGGCGCCGGCGACGTCGTCCTCCTTGGGAGCGGCCTGAGTCGTGGGAAATTAGGGGAAAAAGAAAGAACAGCAGGGGGAATCTAAATTTTGCTTTTAAAAACAAATACCATAACTAAGGAGTTCCAATTTTGGACTGCTCCTGCCAGAATTGGCAATAAATATTGAAACAAATAGATGACTTGATAAAGTAATTAATGTGCCAAATATTGCATCCAATAAAGGTAGTTCCCCAACAGTGGACAGTTTACATCCTTCACCATCGTCTTCACTGGTGAGATAAATGAGGCACCCCAATTAGCTCTTCGCACTAAACTACCTTCAAACTAGAAAAAAAAGAACCACGATTTGCTTCTGGTGGTTCTACAAAAACAAATGTTATTTATTCCAAGTAAACAAACTCCTATCCTATATCGCCTTCTGCAAAAGAATGATAATTCTAGAGTTATTTACCTCACAGAGAACTTCAGAGGACAAGCTCAGCAGGCTGAAGACATTGCGCTCATACCAGGGGTCCATCATACCCAACATCTGGGCTATATCTGTTGTACTGTCCTCCACTTCTTGGCAATTTGACTCCTGTCACAATGAAGAAAAATTAAGTAAGACGCCTTAAAGATTTCTCGGAACTAAAAGCGTCAAATCTCTTGCGGAGAGGTTGCAGTACCTGCCCTTCTGTAGGCATGTGTCCTGCTCCTGGACTTACAGTTTTCCTCTTGGTGGGAACAAAGTAAAACTGCAGTTTGCACGTCCTTGTGAGCTGGGGACACTTTCTCTCTTTCTGCTGCAGGTTGTTGTACGCTCGAGCGAGCCTCCCAGCCTCTCTGTCACCCCCGAACGCGACCACCTTGACGACGGTCAGCACTTCCGTCTCATTCCCCTCGTTGCAGCTCAGAATCGGCCTCCTGCGGACGCAGATGTGCCTCTGGGGAGCGGAAGGATCTACGGGGGCCGTGGACACATTGAGATGACGAATATGTCTCATGGGGGTCCCAGAGTGTTTGAGCTGTGCCCCTGTCATCAGGTAGTCTTTGGTGATGTCTCCGTTGTAGCCCATGCTCCGGACGCGGCGAGATGTGCTTGGACTGTGTGGAGTCTTGAAGAGCAAGGAGAAGCGCTCCAATCCCAAAAGGGATTTGGACTTTTTCTTGGGTTTCTTTCTGACTTTCGGATGGCTGCCTTGCCCTTCCTCGATGTCCTCGTGCGCTGTGTCCTCGCTGAAGTCGCTCTCCACTCCCGACGAAGCAGACGGCATAGACCAGCTGGAGGAGAGAGAGTATCCCGAGAAGGTAGAGTCCCTCGAGGAAGACGAGGCGGTGGAGATCCGATGGCTTTGAAACTGATCGTCCCGTTTGCTCGAGGAGTCCTGCTCGTCTTCCTCGTCGATGCTAGTGTCAAAAGTGTCATCCTCGCCGATTTTGGGGAAACCTTCTGGAGGGGAGTCCAGGTCAGAGTCGACGGAAAGCAGGTCTTTTAGAACATCTGGATGAACGAGACGACAGGAACGAGAGTTTGGGAAACGATACTGATGCACAGCAGCTAGATGGAGTATGTTGAATTACCAAAGTTGTCGTCATCCCATAAGCATGTGTGGCATTTGGGGTAGGGCAGTGTTAGGCTCTCTAAAGACCCTAAAATGAGAAAGAGATGCTTGGCTCAAACAAAAAGTGAGAATATATACGTCACAACTTAGTTTCAGAGAACTTTGTATAATTCACAATTATACAAACCAGGAGTTATTCATACTCTGTTAAAGCCCCACAAACCTGAATGTATTTCAGGTTTGTGACAGGGTTTTTTTTAAATCTACCCCCCTACCAATGAAGGGTAGAACATAATTCTGAAGAATCTATAAAAAATTATGTAAAAATTTGAAATTCAATTTGCACATGGGAATTTTCCCCCTTTACTCTGATACCCCTAAATAAACTCAGGTGCCTACAAAGTCACCTGATTAGTTAATAATTTAACCTCGATTAAATTATTTACTAATTAAATAATTTGACCTTCACAGAAAAGTTTGTTCTATGAAGGTCTCAGAGGTTTTATTTGAGAACATTAGATTAAGAACACCAAGAAGACCAAGGAGCACAGCAGAAAGGTGGAGAAGTCTAAAGCGGGGCTAGGTTATAAAACAATATCTTGAGCTTTGATGAATGGTTCAACTGCAAGCTTACTATAACGCGGCTGTCCACCTAAACTGAGAAAGCAGCCAATCATGTAGAAGAAAGTGCTCTGGTCAGATGTGTCATAAACTAAACTTTTTGGGCTCAATGTGGCAGAAAACTGCTAATGCACATTATTCCATAAACACCATCCCAACACGATGGTGGAAGCAACATGATGTTTGACTGCATTTTCTTCGGCAAGGACAGGAAAGCTGGTCAAAGTTGATGGGGAGAAGGAAGGAGCTAAATTCAAGGTAATACAGGAAGAAAACCTTCAACAGACTACAGAAGACCTGAGAGGGGGTTGGAGGTTCATCTTCCAGCTGGATGACAACTCTAAACTTACAGCTAGAGAAAAGATGGAATGCTTTAGATCCAAAACTTAGTCATGTTTAGAACAACCCAGTCAGTCCTATTGAGCAACTGTGGCAAGACATCATTACCACAGGTACTTTCCAACCAATCTGACGGAGTTTGAGCTATTTCTTGACAAACAATGGAATGCCCAGAAGATTTAGTCTCCAAATGTGGAAAGGTGTTACAGACAAACCACAGACGACTTACCGCCCTGTGTCAAGGAGCTTGAATGCATATACATATGGAGAAAACATTTCACAAACCTATGCACTACTTTGTGTTGGGCCACTATACAAAACCCCAATAAAATACTTTGAAACTTGAGGATGCATCACAACTAAATTTGGAAAAGGAGAATAGTTTTGGAAGGCACTGTATATGGGGCTTGACTTTGCGCCTCACCAGTCTCAGAGCAGCCTTCACCAGAAGGGACAGAGAGACTTTCTCTGAGCTTCTCCAAGCTGCGGAGTAGTCCCTCCCTGGCAGCCGTGTGATCCGCCATGGAGGTCGCTGACTCCATGCTGCCAGTTATCGTCTCATAAAGCTGCTCCAGCTCATACAGCTCCTTGTTCTGAGGTTAAATCAAGAAGGACGTTCTTTGACAAAAGACGAGAACAAAGTGGCACGACAACTAAAATGTCATCCGTGTTTTTGGGTGTTTACCTGCAGGGCTGCGTGGAGAACCCGCAGGTCCAGTTTGGTACCGAAAGCAGCCTGAAAGCTATGCAGGATAAGAGTCGTTATGATTTTCCTGCTGGAGTAATGCATGGTACTGAGCTGCTCAGACGTCAGCTGGACCTCCTGGGGGGAGTGAGCATCTGGACTCACCAACAGGACCACTCTGATGCAGACATTTACAGATATTTAAGATGTATCCAATGTGTAATTTCGTTTTTGTTACTGTAAAGCTGAACTATGTACTTACAGGGTTTTAGAGCAGTTAATGTCAGGGGAAATAGCCTGCTCTGTCCTTACCAGTCGCTGAAATGAGATACCTGCAATAAAAAGGCAATAAAGTGTGAACAGGATCCAATAGCTCTGTAAATGTTTTAATAGTTCAGACTCCACAACTAAAAACTTCTCAAAGCAAATTGATGGAAACATCCACAAGACAGCGGTAGGGTTCATCGATGATTCTCTTTGTTTCATAGTGCAAGCAATATTTTGCACCAATATTTTGGTTGTTTTTGTCAAAATTTCCGCAAATAAGTCGGAGTTACGTGCCACAGAAAAAAAATATAGAAAAATCTGCATATAGACGGGGGATCAACTGTACTTTAAAATGAACGAGTTTGGTCCACATGGTCAAAAGATTTGGATACTACAGTATTAGGAACTCAGGAACATTTTTTTTTTGTTTTGTTTATATTATTCTGAAAAATGGTGGAGATGGTCAAATGTGAGGCCACATCGTAAAAGTTTTAGAGTTTTTGGCGAATAGGGTCATTAATTTGTTGTGTACATACAGGGAGAGATTACCGTACTGTGGCTTTAAATCCTAATGACTACACGTGAGACTGAATCAGTCGAACATGTTGTGATTGTTTTTCCATCTTGGTTTGCAGAGCAAAACTGTGGAAAACTCTTTTCGTAGCACATGTTTACAAATGTTACATTTCAACTTTTTTTCTTGCGACTAATATGACTGAAAACAGAAAGCATCCTGAATGAATGAGATTGTCACAACTATTGCATGTGGGAATAATTTTTTTTGCGTTTTCTGCATAATTTTTCTCATTTTCTAAATCTGGCATTGAATAGTCGTTTACCAGTTTTTTAGCCGTATTTTTCATTTGCCTGTCACCAAAGAAATGCGGCTAACATGTTTAATATTGGCTACGATAGCTTTGTCCTTTCATAAATTACTGAAACCATCATTTGAAAACTGAATTTTGTTACACAAAATTACCCTAAGTGCCTTCCGATGAAAATTTGCTTATTTTGGCTAAGCGGGACACGCTTACATCACTGTTGATTAAAAGCTGCAGTATGTAACTTTTATAAAATATATTTTTGTACATACGAGTTGAAACTGCCAGTACGTCGTGACAGTGTAGTATGAGACAGACAATCTGCGAAAAAGTCAAGCTCCTCTGCCTCATCCGAGCGCTAACTGGAAGCAACCAATCAGAGCCCAGAGTTTCTCAAGACTTGCTCTCTGCTACTACACAGCTTCTCCCAGTCAACAAAGCATGTCCTGAATGCTAATGTTAGTTAGCATAGCCAATGATGATGGTGGATAAACAGTTTTCCTGTAATGGTGAGCTGTTTCTCCGCCATTAGTGCATTTAGCAGCGTGTTCACAAGTGTAATTGACAGCACTAAGACCCTCCTCCTGGCTCTGATTGGTTGCTTTTAGGCAGGAGCGGCAGATTTCTGCAGAAGGCAAAAGTAGGTCAGGGAGGGAGTGGAGTAAATCGATCTTTTCACAGATTTTCTGTCTTACATTATACTGTCATGACATGGTGATAGTTTTGACAATTATGTAAAAAAACGTATACATTCTTGTAAAATTTACATTCTGCAGATTTAACATGAACTGCCTTGGCCTTTACAAATAAAAAAAATAAAAATTTTTTTTTGGAATCTTCAAATACGTTTTCTAAGCATTTTTATATGAACGTTTGTTCCACCTGGAGCTCGAATCTCCTGCTCGATGACGACGAGTAAACGCTTGCTGGCGGAGCTGCAAGGCTCGGGCCAGGCCAGGAACTGGTGGAACAACAGGTAGGCCTCCTGGAGAACACCGCATCCTGCGCCTAAATATGGGCTCTATGAAAGAAAAAGAGAGAGAGAGAGAGAAAAAAAAATGCTGACTGAATGCATAACCAAAACTGAAAAAAACAAACAAACAAGAAAAAAGGGAACAGTGCGCATTTGTACCTTTTCCTCAACACAGACAATTAAAACTCACTTTGAGAAGAGCAGCGGAGAACAGGAGAGTCAGGGGTACCACCAGTTCATACTGGCACTCCTCCAGAACCTGCGGAATAATTCGAAATCTGAACTGAAACAGATTTCAGACGTGGATGCGGGTTGCAGGGTTTTTTTTTTTTTTTTTTTTTTTTACAAACTCACCTCTTTTGTTTTTTGCAGTATTTTCTGCAGAAGGATGAGGAAGTTGTGGGGATGCCTCTTCACAAGTTCCTCCAAACACCAGCGGCTTATGCACAGTCCGGCTTATTCGAAAGACAAAAACAGACACAACCTGTGAGCCGAGGCGCGGTTCTCTTTTTTTTTTTTTTTTTATTCATGGGGGTTCATTCTGATGCAAATCCGCAAACAGGTTGTTCCGACGATTCATACACACAAAGAAGCGGTTGTTATGTCACCCATTTTAAACACACTCCGGTTTCTCTTCTCTATGACTTTATGAATGAATCTAGATATTTCAAAACTGGTGTGGGATGATTCCGCGCGCGCGTCACCGCTTTCATTTCCCACTTTCTCTAACCGGACAAGACGTTTTCATGCGGTTAGCTTTATCTAGCTAGTTGTCTCATAACTTATGTGTGTTATATTTTTCATCCTACAGACGCTCGTTTCATAACATTTACACTGAAAGCAAATATTTTCGTATCTTACCATTCCAGAGCTTCTTGTCGGGAGAGTCGGCTCCCAGGTGACACAGGCAGCGCTCGAGACTATGCCGGATACGATCCTCCGTGCACGAGCTCTGCTCCATCGTCTGTAAGACCATCCCAACATCCACAGATGTAAGAAGAAGAAGAAGAAGAAGAAGAAGAACAAGAACAAGAAGAACAAGACAAAGAGGCAGTCCTTTCCGTTTGCCTCTGATCCCGGTGAACCGAAAAGGTCCCGTCAGTCGACCCAACTTCCTGTTGCTGACGGTGTCAGTAAATAATAATCATTGTTTGCTCCATCCCAGCGACAAAAAACAGACACGAGCTTGACATGAAAGGCTCGCTCACGCAGAAAACAAGTGCTCGGACGCAGATGTCAGCACTGAAACCAGCCTGACACTTCCCATTAGTGAGTCACAAACCATCAGAGTGGACCGGAGATGAGCTGGTGGAAAACAGACGGCACAGCTTCTACTTTTTCTGCTTAAAATTAGTCGTCCACATCTGATTTTTTTTTTTTTTTTTTTTTTAATGACTCAGACCTGGGATGGAAATCTTGCAGGTCTACTTCCTTTCAGGTCTTCCTCGAAAAAGTTTTCCATCAAGCTACACTTTAAATCTAAAAAATCAATCAAAAAAAAAAAAAAAAAGTAACCAAGCTGTAAATCTTCAGGAACATATTTGACTCAGTGACTCGAAGGTTGTGGTTTATGTATACCAGTTCGGCACTGACACAGTTACGACTGCTTTAAATAGCCAGGGCTGGGCCTACTGTACTCAAGAAAAACTGACCAGATGTCAACAAGAAAGAATATTCGGCCTGCAGGACTATAAATCTGTGGATGACTCGAAGAAGAAATTTTACATGACTGGGGATAAAACTTCATAGTCGAGTAAAGTTTGGGGTGAAATCCAGCCTTTTCTGGGTATGGCGTTTCTTAAAACTTAAACTTTTTCTGTCTAAAACATAACTGCTTTTTGGGATTAGTTTCCCTAACTCTGCTGATGCCACCACTTGATTTTTATGACTGGTCCAGCTAAACAAGACAAAAACATTCCTCCAACATTTCAGTTTGTGTCTGTGAATTCAATGTAAAACGATTCCGGTCTAATTCCTTCCCTCGGATTGTCAGACCAGATGCTTTTAATGGTTCTACTGACAAATTTGAAACTTGATGGAGTTTTTATTTGTTGCTTCCCCTTCAGTATGGATGGATGTGTCTCATGCTAATTATTTATTCCCATTTATAGATTTTTTCCATGAATTTTTATTGTTCATTGGGTGACCTGTTTGTACTTTGCAGTGAGTGTTCTTCTACAGGACTTTAATCAGCTTTGTTGTTGAGCTCAAAGTGCTTTATGAGTGGAACTGGGAGGGTATTTACACAACGATTTAAATAAAATATGATCCAGTTGTAATGAACAAACAAACAACAAATAAAAAAACAGGTGCATTTCTTCAGAAGGCAATAGTAGGTGGGGGAGAAGGTGGAGATCGATCTTTTCACAGATTATCTGTCTCATATTATACTGTCACAAGAAAGACGGACTTAACAAATAACTTTTTTTTGTAAAAGCTGCATCCTGTAGCTTTAATAACATCTTTTTTGTACCTCGGGGTACACTTTACCTCCCCCTTGACTGCAAATTATCCTACTCAGTCATTTCTTGAATAAGAGTTGTTTTTTTTCCTTAGGCTGTTTATTTCCTGCTGTTATTCTTATTTTCTGTTGTCGTGTTTTTACCTCGTGTGAATCTACACGCTCCGACTTGCTTGTTGTTACTTTCACACCTGAATTTCCCCGCCGAGGGATAATAAAGGGTTTTTCTCTTCTATTTTAGCCTTCTCACTCACCTACTTTCTTCTCCTACTACTCTCCAACTTCGCATTGCTCGCTGCCGTTCCGACAGTCGACTTAATGTTGTCTCTCGTGTGCTTTCTCTCCACAGAAGCTGCATCTGGCCTGGCGATCTGTTTGACTGTCCAGCCTTCCTGGAAGAGGGCTGACATAATGCTGCCAGCCGCTAAACGTTGTCCTTCCACTGCTTTAAACGTTTTACTTCTCTACAACAGAGAAAGCACTCAGTTTCTCCGTTTCTTTCTTCTGCCTCTCTCCTCTGTCTTCTCAAACCACCAGTTAGTTGTGGCAGATGGCCTTTGGCACTTTGACATCAAGGTTAAGACTGACTTTTAAATATATTTTCCACTCTCAACTTCTCCTTCCTCAAAAGTGCCTGAAATGTCCCACACAGGGTGAATTGTCCACGGAGGAAGCAGGTGGTGATCTGTTTGTAAGTAAGTCAGGCAGCATTGTCCGGCACTTCTGTGTAAAACCTGCCATGTCACGAAGTGAACGTGCCGACTGAGGCCTCACATCGTTAGGTTTGAAGACTCACTAAGTCTTTAGGCTGCCTAAAAAGATCAAAATTCATGTGCGCACAAATGCGTGACGTCCCGATCAAACTGGCACATACTTAATAGGAAGGGGAACAGGAAACATATAGAGCTTGAAAAGCAGTATGCAGTTGTTGTGTAAGCTTTATGAAAGAGGCTCGCTTCTCCTGTAGAGAGGCTGCGTAGTAAAACTACAAAATATATAGATCTATCTATCAGAAATGTAACTTAAAACACCTAAATAAGACAGAGTATAACACAAATAACATCACTCCCCCCTCCCCAGAGGAAATGAAATTATTTGAGAAAAACAAAACTCTTACCACTAATTATGGCCGTCCTGGATCATCCTTTATCAACTACAGCTGAGAGGCGCCGGCAGAGGGAAATACCAGCACCACATCCTCCTGTTGGTGCTTTTTTTTTTTTTTTTTTAAACGGACCCTTTAACTGCACACTCAAGATGGCAAGTGCAGCAAAACAGGAACTGTCTGAGTCTTTTTGCTGAAGTGGTTTTACATTGTGCACAGCTGCTGCTGCTGGAGGCGGGGCCTTCTGTCTGACAGCGGTCATCCAGCCAATCAGGATCAGGTGTAGCCCTGGCCTCCTGCTAGCTTCTGCTCATGTTCAGGCAAAGGGGATAGAAAGTTCACCTCACTTCTGGTCTAAGGTTTTGGCGTAGACCTCGAATATACCAAGAAACACACACAACAGATTGCACAGCGTCGAGGTTTAGCAATAGAAAAATCAGATGACAGTGGAAAAGCAGTGCGTGACAAAATGAGGCAACCTTTGCGGGTTCGACTGGGTTTCGGAAGAATCCTGTCGGTTTCTACTGACAACAAGACAACAAGACGATGGTGCCAACGTTGGTACCAACAAGACAACGTGGTGTTGTCTTGTTGGTACCAAGACAACACCAAGACAATGTGGTGCCAACATTGTTTTGGCACCACAAGGCTCTGTTTTGGGCCCGCGTTTGTAGCCTCATGGACAGATTATTAATAGATTTCATCATGTCACTTCTATGCAGATGACACTCAGCTTTTTTTTCTTCAAAGTATCTGAATTGCTTAAGCAACAACAAACATGCTACTGTCTGAATGACTCATCAGAAATGTTTACGACTGTTGTCATGAAGTGTCACTCGGTAAATAATGACGCTTTTAACGAAGAGGTGCACTGAAAGGTGCATTAAAAGCTCCTTAAAAGTGCCAACTTTGCATTATTCAGAAAATAAGGAAACTGCTGATGCAAAGTTCCATTAAAGCTTGCATTAAAAGTCAATCAAAAGTGTCAACTTTATGTTAAGAGTGTCATTATTTACCGAATGACACTTCATGACAACAGTCATAAACAGTCATAACGTCTCCTTTGTTTTCATGCCAGGTGTTATGTCATAACAGCTCCCCCTTCAAATAAACGCTACAAACTGGTTAACATTTGAGAAGATTGAGATCAGAACAGGCAACAGACTGGACATTTCAGCCAAACTCCCGAAATTTAGATTTTATTTTTGAATAACCAGTGTCCTATAGGAAGACGCCCTCAGCAGTTTTCCAAGGTAAAAAGATCAAAACAGAAACCTATTATTTTTTTCCCTCATCTAGACCGTTGTAGAGCACTTTCCATGGAAAGACATTACAAATAACCTCTGAAACAATATTTACTTTTCTGGTTTCTAGAATAGTTATAATACATTTTTAAATTGTTTTTAATGCAACCATTCTACAACAGGAAATAATTACGCACAAGTGGAAGTTACCCATCTTCCCCAGAGTGGCCGTAACAGGAAAGACGGTGCGTTGCTAAGAGGTCTTGTGTACGTCCATGACATCAAAATTAGAAAAAGACTGTGTAATCAAGAAGAAAAAAAGACTATTCTCTGTAGTAAAACGTGACATCAGGACTTATGTTTGCAGAAGTTGCGACCGGGTGAACCAACAAGACGGCAACAAAAACAGGATATCAGTCTTAGCACCTTTTATCAACCGACCATTCCTACTTTAAATTCTCACTGATGAAGGTTGTTCCACTGGCTGCACTTCTTTGGTTTCCACACACAGCAACCAGGAAAAAACAAATCATTTTGTTAAAAAGAGCCTTGAACTGAAAGTACTTTCTTTCACCATCACTCAGTTCCTTTTTTTTAAATGACATATATCAGTTTTTAAGCTTTTCAATGAAATTTCGGGTATAGTTTGTTTTTTTTGTTTTTTTTCAGTGCTCGTTTATGTATTTTATTTTGGTTTCCCTGCATGCTTAAATATCATGTTTGCTTTAAACAAAGTTTAGAAATGTCATCATTATTTCAAGTAAGCATTATGCTGCTGGTTGTTTTATGATGACAAAATATTAATATCCTTCTCAAGAGTAGTTTCAGCTCAATGAGGCCTTGTGATTGGGTCCCGGATAACGTCTTGAAGTGCATTTTTATACCAACATAAAAACTAGATTTTATAGATATAGGAAGAGACCATGCAAGGACGCCACCTACCTGTGATCTATAGTTGGTGTCCTAAAGGACTAGTCTCTTAAATATCTAGAGCCTGAGTCACGATCAACCCAAAATCTGATTGGAAAATAATGTTGTCCCCGAAGCATACAATTATAGTTAAATATGTTTTATAATAATATTGTTTCCTACCATACTGGAGGACATGGAAAGGGAAACACAAGTTCCTGATTTTATGTGTGAGCAGAAAAAGCTGGATCAATAAAAACAATAAATAAATCAAATACAACTTCCTTTTTCTTTTTACTGAATATGGTGTCGGGTTGGTTTTTAGATGAAACGGTGATGTAGTTGAGCGCATCTAAAATGAGCAGTACCGCGCTTCTTTTTTTTTAATCTTAGCTGCTCTCAGTTGCTATTTTTCTCTCCTGCAACATGCTAAGAATTGCTTCAGGCTTTTGGATTATTTATAAACGTTCTCACATATTGCTAACATATCCCTGCTGAAAAATGAATATACTAAGTACGTTAAGTTTTTATATACTTGAGCATACTTTAAGTCAGACTAATCATGAGTATACTTCAAGTTCACTTAGGATTAGTTAACTTAAAGTGTGACATTTTGGAACAACTAATTTTATGGTTAGTGTACTTTAATAGTATTTAAATTGTATTAAAGCACAATTTAAAGTGTACTTCAATGTACATTTTTTGGGCAACTAAAGTTAAACTTAGTATACTTTAAGTATATTGCTTTTTATGTAATAAAAACAAGCTTGATTAGTATATTTTGAGTGTACTATTTGTGATTGAATTACATTTAAAATATATTTAGTATGTATTTTAAGTATGTTGACATCACATATTTTATATATTCGTACGATTACAGTATGCTACAATTACACTTTTGGTTCATTATAATTGCTAATGAAGTACACTTTAATTACTTAACGTCTTTTATTATTCTGCTTTGCCACTTTGCACATTACATGCTTCTTACACACTACAATACTGCAAACACACCAGGCTACCAGAACACACAAGGATCAACTAAAACACACTTTGCAGGTGAAACTAATTACATTGTGCTTTCAATATATTACCATTTTGGTAACACTTTATTTGATGGGGTGTGCATAAGACTGACAAAACACGTGTCACGAACATGAAGGAGTCTTTATGAATGTCTGACTGGTCTCATGAAGTGTAATTGGGTAAACTAGAAATTCCTGAAGAAATTTGACCGGGGCCTGCCAAAGTGTGCCCGTCGGTTTGGACCCAGCGTTCTGATGCT
>CAEGAE010031351.1:0-16003 GCA_903067095.1 Girardinus metallicus | reverse complement strand
GTCATTGCCAACAAAGGATATATTACAAAGTATTGAGATTAATTTTTGTTATTGACCAAATACTTATTTTCCACCCTTATTTGCAAATAAATTCTTTAAAAATCAGACAATGTGATTTTCTGAATTTTTTTTTTTCTCATTTTGTCTCTCATAGTTGATGTCTACCTATGATGTCAATTACAGGCCTCTCTCATCTTTTAAAGTGGGAGAACTTGCACAATTGGTGAATGACTAAATACTTTTTTTTCCCCCACTGTAAATGATTTTTCAGGTGTTGGTAAAAGATTGAAGAATAAATTCTGCATTTATGGGGTGTCTGACTACTAAAACTACAATTTTTTGCAAAGTTTTATTTCCTCACTTAAGGACTGATTGCACAAACAGAGCATCTTTACTGGAGGCCCATTTTGTCAGAGTAGAGGTGAAATTATACCTAATTTAGCCACACTTCTACATACATGTGTATGCTTAGAGGAGGGAGGAGTGGGAGAGTTAAGCTCCTCATCCCTCCAATTAACAAACACCTGATTAGCTGATTTGTTGTCTTTTAGTTATGCTAATGCCACTTAATTACAGCTTTGGTGGGAACTCGAAACTTGCACACAAACGCACACTCTCACTCAGTCTGGTTGCTGTGCTTGGGCATTCACTTCCATTGATTGTGCAAGACTCAAATGTAACCCAAACCTCAGTTCTAATGCTTGACTATGAGGGCATGGTTGTTGTTTTGCTTTATTTGTAATGAGCTTTTGTCTAAATACTGATTCTGATGTGATAATGTTGGTGTCATCACAACTTCCACAACACACACACACATAATAACAGGCCAAAGAAAGAGGTCCTTTGTTTCAGCATAACTCTTTGAGGTAAACATTAGTGTTCATGGTTTTAGGAGCTTTCAAACATACAATGAGATACACTGCCTGAGTAATCTTATGTTTTGAGAACCTGATGGTTTGAGTGGAAAGCTTTGCTGGCATGTGTTTTCTAACGTATTTGAACATATTTTTCCCCTAATGTTCCCAGTGCTTGGTAAAATGGGGCTCTGTAAGAACGTGCTTTTCTTCCATTTCAGCAGCAGTGCATTATTTTCACAAGTTGCTTTCATGCAACACTTTCTAACCCATATTAAGATTCCCCCTCTTGGCATCGACTGAGACACAAGGGGTTTCAGTTAATCTGGCTCTAGTGTTAGTCACAGGACCAATTTGGGGAGTTGGTGTGAAGTGGGGGTTCAAAGCAGAGTGGTGATGCCTGTTTTGGGAGTGCAATCTCAAACCAATTGAGCTCTGGAGTGCAAAAACGTCTTAATATCTAGTCAAAACATTGTATCTATATTAGAATTTAAGTGTTGAGAAGGTCGCTTTAGTTTGGTGAAGACAGAAACATTTAAATGTTGGGACGTGTTTGCTCAGATTGCCACCTTGTGGCTTGTTTGATCTTTTCACAAGTTTAGATTTGGTTAACGAGTCAACTCAGACTGACAGTCCCCTGTGTTGCTGTTGTGAATAAAAACAGATTAATATGTAATGGTTAATTATAATTAACCATTCCTTTGTTTCTTCTCTGTGTTTCTCTCACTCAGTCTTTTCCCTCCTTATTTATACCCTCTTGTTACCCAGTTTTCTATCTCTATCTTTTCCCAGTGTGGAGCTTTGTAGTTAGGCTGAACAATACATCAAAGTAGATCATCTCCGCTACACCAAATGTGTGCAATAATGATATAACAAAGGGTTCTTAGGAAGGCAGTAAATTCCCACTTTGCTGCCATGATAAATTCAGCTTGCTGGATGGAGTCTGATGCCCTCACCTGACATGGATGATGATACCAAATGAAAGAATAAGGGAGGAGCAGAGAAAATTGGGATTTTAACTAAAATATTCTTTGCAATAACGAACAAAAATATAGCAATAGCACGATTTCCTAATATTGTGTCAGCCCAACGGAATGTCAAATAACAATTTCCTCTGCAGACATTTGTTTCTAGCAGGGGTAAGGCGTCTTGAAGTCCTGGGACCTAAAAGATGCAACTTGATGTGTATGCATGTATTTATGCTTTCTGTTTGTTTAGTTTGTAAGCTCTTATGGTCAACTGAGACTCATCTCTTTCAGACTGTGAATAAAATTGCCAGTCTGCCAGCATTGGGCCAATCCCTTCACTGATTCTGAGAAAGAGTGTGTTTACACATGTGTGTCTGGGGGCTGTAGCGTGTGTCTGAGTCACTTAGTAAAACCCAAACATCACCTCAGGTATCCCAGACAATTAAAAGTCAGTGAAGGCGCAGATGCCTTTTCTGCCTACCAACATCTGGATATTAAACTAAAGTCATGTAGTATATTAGTTATGAAGTCAGCAACTAGGAGGAGGACCACACAGGCAATGCACATTTTGGCTTGTAGTCTGGCTTCGTCTTTGCCACTGAGTGAATCGATGAGTTTATTTTAGTAAATGTCAAGCAGAATGAAAGAGGAGATCGTCCTCTCTCTTTAGCATAAATAAATGCTTCACCAGCCAACAATTCTAGTATTATTTATCTCACACTGCAACTGTGGACAAACACAAAGAGATTTCTTCTCCACTTTAAAAAGCTTCTAACATGCTCACATAATACACACCAAATCAAAAAGATTTCTGTTTTGAAAATCTGTAGTTATCAAACAAAAGTTTTTCTCTGAGCCTGTGTGTTGATGATAAATGAAGAGATTATTCTACATCCTCCATAAAGACTGCATACATACACATGCGCAGGTATGGATATTTACTCACTGAACTGTGAATGTATAAAGACAAGTTTGCACTTGTCTTTTAGCTGTTAGGAAAATGCTAATTACCTCAAATGCAGCATTTTGTTTCCTGTTCAGATGCAAAGCAGTTTCTTTTTAGCCATTTGATACATGCAAAATCTACCCATCCAGTTTCTATATTCACTTATTCTCAAATTTTCAGTATAGGCACCAGCAACACTGAGTGATTTACAAGATACAACAACATGGACATGTCGGCTGACTGTTACAAGGCAACACAGCACCACACAGAATAAACATCCATTGCTTGACACAAGATGTTTATGCAAATACAACAATCTATGTAATTCTGTCAGATTCAACATAAAAATCTATGAAGTAATTTGGTTTTCAGCAGTTGAATGCCATGATTTTTTTATGCTAATAAAAATGTTCCAGTATGATTTTCTTGTTTTTAATCTTTATCGCTGTTGCGGGCTGGTGGAGAGATATTACTTTGCAAGTAGTACCACTATTCCACAGGTGACTCCTTCTGCTGCTTCCCTCCCAATGACGGTTGATCGTTTAGATACAAAAAGTTACTTTAACAAAATAAAATTTTCCTCATTGTATGTTCTTTATATACATGTTGTTAATGCTTTATTCCAGGTTGTTCCATTTTAAATAAAGATAACTATGAAGAAAAAAAAAATACTGTTAGCTTGCATTTAGATATTTTAAAATGGTGATTAGTTAAAATACAGCCTACTACTCACATAAAGTACAAATTTAAGTCATGAGCTTTTAATGGCTAGCTACAAGGGGATCAAGAAGGTTTGTGTAGTATGATCCTGAATTTGCTGGAATTTCTATCTCTACACTCAGACATAACTTTAAGAGACCTTTGAAGGTTTAGTTTGCCTATGAATCTCCAGACTCCAGCAGAATTTCTCCACCAGTACATTCAGTTTGTTGTCATCTGCAGTCACCTGCACAGGAAAGACCTTTCAGAGCTGAGTGCAGAAAAATGAGGCTTGGCCAAGCTCCAAGGAGCTCTCTCATGATTAGTCCTGTCTGTTTGGTTTTTAAACTGTTTCCTGCGTCGTATTCTTGTTTTCTCTCCTTGAGAGCCTCTCAGTGCTGTGGTCACCATGTTCGTCTAGTGGCCTGCAGACCTCGATGTCTTCTAGAGGGACTGAGCTGCGGTTTCTCCCACACACCGAATACAAACACACTGGCACACATAAATACACAAATGCATGCCCATGTCATGTCTCTGTCTTTCTGTCTCTTTCTGCTTTTTAGCCACACACATCCACCACTCTCCACCTCCATCTCTTGGAGACCCTCTGTTGTTCTGTCATTTCTCCACCTCTGCTCTCTGTCCTCATTTCCAGCTGTGTTATATGGCAAATGAATATACTGTAAGTACCAGCAGACTTGCTATAAATATGCCTGCCCACCCAAGACTGTTGGGATTATTATTTTTCTTATAATCACTGTGGTTTTTCTTTAAACCAGGCAAATTATTATCTGGTTTTTATTCACTACTCTGGATTCCAGTTTCAGAGTTTAGGTGCAGTCTTAAATGATTTTCTGCATGGAGAGTTTTACTTTTTGGGGAATATCATTGAGCAGGGCTGGAAAAGATTGATGAAAACCAGTATTTGCATGACAATGTTGCATTTATAATGTAAAACTTTATTTTTTCTTTCTTAAAACTGATGGTTGGGCTTTAATTTCTTTATAGATGGCAACATTTTTTTGTTTTTCCTTCAGCTGCCTTGGCCCACAGCTGGGAGCCAGCTGTGTGAATCAACCTTTCCTCATCTGCTTTATGCATCCATCCTTCCCTCCATTCTGTTCCTCTCCTTATACCCTCTGTTTGTCTTCTTAAAAGAAGTTCAAAGCAATCCTCGTAGTTTGGGCTTTACCTAGTTGACATGCGGACAGGCAGGAGTTAAGCAGACGCAATGAACGAAAGACGAGCATTTTAAGCTTCGTAGATAGAGAGAAAAGAAACGTGTACATGGTTGCGTGGGTGTAAGTGTGTGTAAGATGGAGGTAAAGAGAGAGAGGAGGGCGGAGACCAGGAAAACCACCGGTATGTGGAGGATGGTGGGTGGGCGCCCTGGAAAGAGGACAGAGGAAAAGTTGGGATTATGAAAGAGCGAAGGAGCAGTGAGTTATGGGGGAGAGATGCAGGATGAAGGAAACAGGCTCACATGTATTGGTAGCTGCACATCTGTTGACTTGATAAAGCTGTTGGAGAACATCTGAACTGCCTTATAGGAGGTGGAGCTATTCAGCGGCTGACGGTACAAATCAGTGCTTGTAGAGGCAAATGGAAACAATGAAAGGTGAACTGAACCTAATCCTAAAACAAACACAATCAGTTCTCTGACTAATCAAACCAACAGTGTCAAAACAGTAATCAAGACTCACCAGCTAAGGCAGTTAATTGTACATTTGCACCAAAATTATGGTTTAGTTACAGTGTTCAGGCCATAATTTACTGAGATGACGGATTAACCTTACACATATTATACAAAGGGTGTAGTTTAACACCCCTACAGGACAGAATGCATTGTGAAAGAATTTCTAACATTTTAACTTTTTTAAGAATCTTTTTAGGATTTTATGTGATAGAACACAAAGTAGTGCATAACTGTGAAGTGAAAGAAAAATGACATGATATTTCACCAACATTTTTCCATATAAAAATCTCAAATGGGTGGTGTGCATTTGTGTTAGTTAAATAGTTTATTATATTAAGGACATGCATGGGTCAATAGCAAAAATAAAAAAGGAGAAAAATATGAAATCCATAATTTCTAAAATTACCATAAAAACTAAAATACCAATAATTTCTTGCATTATGCTAGCTGAGCTTAATGCAAGCTCTGACAGAGAGACAATTATATTATTTACATTGATTCTGTATATTGCATAAAAAGCCTCTACACCACCATTAATGAACATTTGTCTTGGACTGCTCCATCTTGGCTCTTTAAGCATCAAACTTATTGTGAGCTACAGTGAGTTTCTGCATGCTACTTTTTCCATAGCCTCTCCACAAATAGGTTGTGTACAAAGGAGTACAATAAGCTTTATAAAGCTGGACTGTCTATGTGCAAAGATGTTAGAGACATAACCCAAAAGACTTTCAACTATAAAGGCAGAAAAAGGTGCTTCCGCATCTGTCTCAGATTTTCATTTGGAAAACGTTTATATTGCTATCTGCGTATCTCCGTACTATTATTATTGGCAGTTTGACGATGCATCTTCACTCAATGTACAGGTTTGATCTGCTGTTTCTGCCTGTGTGTCAAGGTGAGGTGCTTTTGCTGAATCCCTCCTGAATGTCTGTCATCAGTCTCTCTGACTGTGTAGCAATAAGGGATCAACATTTCATTCTGCTGTTTTAAGCTGTGAGACGGTCACCTCTGCTGCTTTCTCTGCCCAGACTTTCTCTGCAGAGAAATTAGGCGTCGGATGCTGTGGTGATTGAATGGGGATTAAGGTGTTGACAAAAAGTAGTTAAGTAGTAGAGGTTTTTGAAGACTGAATCTTACTGCAATTTTGATAAACAGTAACTATCCAGTTGAATAAAGAGTTTTGAAGTACTGACTCATGAATGATTGTTTGTCCTGTGTGATGCTGTGATGAACTGGTGACCTGACCATGGTGTACTCTGCTTGACTACTAGAGATGGGCATCTGCCCTCCTGCCACCCTGTGAAGAAAATGTATATTGTTCAATACTTATTATGTAAAACAGGTTTTGGCAGTTGTATTGGGTAATATGTGTCCATGTCTATTTTCTTAAAACAATCAGACACTAACGAGCTGAAATGTATTCAACTGGACTTTTGATTGGTGTGTATTTTGGCCAGGATCAACAGGAAAAAACAAAATGGTGGTGAAGTTAGAGTTTGATCTTCCCATCTCTGGATTATACCCCACTCCATGTTGGAGAATTGTTTTCACAAGGTAATTTAAAGTACTTTACAGGAAAACACAAAAAGAAGCGAAATAACGGAATCACAATTAAAAACAGAAAAACAAACTGTGGGTTCACCAAGTCTCCACAACAATCAATAGACTTTATCTACATGCCATAGTGCTTGAGAGAAATACCAGGATAAGGTCCTTTTCTTTCCTACCATCACAAATGAAAACATGTGGGTTTTGCTAAGCTTTACTGAGACTTTAACTGGAATCATGGGTTTTAGTCAAATAAGTTCAACATTGAGTTTTTAGCAACAAACTTTCCAGATGGATCTGATATGTAGAAAAGCATCTCATGCCCATTGTTAAGTGTGTTAGAGAACCTGTGATATTGTGTGTCTGTTTCTTATTTAAAGGGCCTGGGAAAATTGATAGAGTACACAGCATCACATTTTTTTTAAAAATTAGTTGTTTTATTTTTGAAAAATTGTCAGGGTAAGACTTTGCTGCTGCAATAATGGAAAAATAATATTTTCAGCCTTTTATGGATTTTTACCAGAAGTGTGATGTGTACTGAATGGCCAGCATTTTTTTTTTTCAGAATATCTGCCTTACACTTGGTATTAAACCTCATAACTGCTGTTCATAATTGGATATGACATTAATCTCCCAGTGAGTCAGTGAGTACAGCTTATTGTACAGTACAGTGATGTCTCCATCCCTGTGGCCTTTCAGTGGTCGCACCATTGGCCCCCATCACATTACAGCAGCTGTGAGGAATTCAGTCAGTCTGGGTAAAAAAGGGGGTAAAAAACACAGGGAAGGGTAAGCAGGGGAGAAAGACAAGAAAAAGAGGCGAGTGGGGGTTACAAAAACAAAGGCAGAACTTAAAAACAAAGTTTACCACTAAAGGAAAACAGGGCCAAAAAAGTTTAGTGTGAGAGGAGGGAAAGAAACAGGAGAGGGGAAGAATACGAGGTGGAATCTGAACCACCGTTGGCCGAGGGCCCGAGCCCCGCCTTCTCACCCCCTTCTTCCTCCCTCCAATGCTCTGTCTCCAGCGCTAACACAACAGAATCCCCCACAAACCCGGCCACATCAGGAACGGCTGGCTACATTATAGCTGCCATTATCGTCTCTCAAGTCATAACAGCCAGAGAACACCCACCTCGACTGCTGCTGCTTCGCCAGGAGGGGGAGGGGCGAGCGCGCAGGAATGAGCAAGGAGGGAAAGAGGGAGAGGGTGGAGGCAGCGGGGGGAGACGAGGGAGAAGGAGATAGTTCAGAGATACAGAGCAGTGGAAAAGGCAGAACAAGAAGACGAAAAGGGAGGGAGGGGGTAGAAGGAGTAAAATACTTTGGGATGGGTGTTTACAAAGCATGCAGGCAGCTTCAAAGATGTTAGTCCAGATTTATTTCATCTATCTGGTATATGTAAAGGCTGACAAAGTAATATATCATTCACAGGACACACACATTTAGTTCTGAGATTTGAAACGATATGAGGTAAACAGTAAAGAGCATTTTCACTATACGGTGCTTTTTTATATCAAGGAGAGTGGGAGCCCCAGTTTCGAGTTACACCCAAGAGAAGAGGAGCGTAGAGCCGCATCAAACCTTTTGTCTGACTCGACCAGTGACCTGTGAAAATGTCTGTCCTCTCTGGAGACTTCCCCAGAGGTAGGAAGACCCGCACTTTATGAGAATGTCACAAATGGTCCAGCAAGGCAAGCCCAAACAATGTTTCTCTTTGTGTTACACAAACACAAACTATCACCTGAGAACTCAATCTGCTGAGGCACTGTAGACCATTTGTGGTAAAGTCTAACAATCAGTTAAATTACACAGGTACTTCTCTTTATTTTTAAGTTAGTGAACCAAAGGATGCCGATTTGCTTCCTTTACATAATAGAGGATGTAGAGATTACATAGAGGAGAAACATTATTTCTACATATTATTCTTTTTGTCTCGTTTTTTTTTTTCACTAAAACAATTTTTTTCTGCTCCAGAAATAATATGATAAAAATTTTCTGTAAATGTGATTCCCTCTCACTAACACTATGGGTTATGATAATACTGTACACATCTATTGAGCCTGTTCATTTCAGACTTCAGTTTTTTCGCCTTTCTCTCCAGAAGTTATCGAATTGGTAAATAGACTTTAACTGTTTATCATTAATACCAGCATAAACACAGCTGAAGAAAACCACGAGGCGTCCCTTTTTTGGTTTGTTCCAAATATTTCACAGAACGCAGCAAACATGTGGCAGATGATTCTTCAGTCAGATGTAAAGCAAAATTTAACTCCTTAGGCTAGGAAAAAAAAAAAAACACTGTCTGGGGCAAAAATTAATGATACCCCAAACACACCATCTTGACATTAAAACATGGTGGTGGCAGCATCATGAGTTTATTCATAGTTAGATGGAGGAAAATACAGAGCAAAATGAAGGAAAGGCTGTTGGAGTCTGCAAAACACTTCAGACTTCCAGCAGGAAAACAACGCTGCACAAATAGGGCTACAATGCCATATTTTAGGTCAGAGAATACTAATTTGTTAGAATGCTCCAGTCAAAGTGAAGAACTAAATTTAATTGAGAATAATGTGACAAGACTAAAAAATCAATGTTCAGAGACAAAATCTTGCAGATCAGTTGTTTTGCAAGGAATTGCAAATAATATTTTCTGTTAATGAGTAAAGCTGGCAAAAGAGTATTGATTCAGGCAGGCTGAACAGAAATGCGATATTTTTTCATTTCACAATTGCACTACTTTGTGTTTTTCTATTCATATTATATACATTTAAGGCTGTGGTGTCATTGGTAAGCAATGTACAAATGAATAGGGTGTGAATACATTGTATCTGAGTGATGAGATCCACTAGCTAACAAAAAAATCTTCCCTTTTCATCCTCTGATTGGCACAACTGACACACAGATTTGCATGGAGCTTGTGTCAGTGAGAGATACAGACATAATGATAATTATGCTCTTTATGCCAATTTGTAACTTGGGGTCAGTGGTTGTGGAATGCAGGTGCATCCATACTTATAAAAAAAACTTCACCTCAAGGAGCACAGTAAGTTTTCAGCCATTTGTCATTTTTGGGCTGGGTGGTTTGGGGGAAATTCATGTAGTGTTACATCACTGACATGTCTAAGAATGAGGTTGGAACAGGGAAACTTCTATTTACAGTTAGTAGTGGAAAAGTTGGCTTTACTTGTTTTAAAGGCCACCTTTTTTCTATAAGAGCAGTGGTATATCGCCTGCATTCTAATAAAAGGCCTGGAACAAAATCTTCTATTGTTTTGTGTGATTTTTTGGAAAAATGAAAATCTGTGTTGTGTGGGTGTTTGGTTTTTGGCATTTGTTGATTAATAGCCAATGTAAGCTGCTGCGGAGATTTATTAGGCAATACCAAAATCAGAGTTTCTCTATAAGTAACCACCTTCAATTTATTCCACTATAAAATATTTTAAAGGTTGAGAGCGATAAAGATGTTCTTAGATGTGGAAAACGGATAAACTCATACCACAGAAGAATAGATGCTGAAATTAAGACAGAATATATTTCAATAAATAATTGGTTTTAACATCTAAGGTAATTATAGCTTTTTCTAAAGGCTTGTTTTTTTTAACTGAAGTATTAGCATAAATGTCACATTATACATTTAAAAAGTTTAGAAATTATTTACCCTGTTCCTTTTTTATACTTTCTGTGTCTGTGTGTCCTGCTCTGGTCTGGGATGTTTCAGGGTTAGTGCAGGGTTTGAATGAGGAGGTTTTTGGGTGTAGACGGTGGCTGGACATCCTGTCCTCATCCACAGCTTCTTGGTTTCTGCCCAGCTTTCTGTGATGCCACAGCAGAGAGAACTTGTTTGGTCAGCCGCCTGATTTATGGGCCTTGGGTTTTTTTTTTTAATATGCTGCTTCCCAATCTCTCTCAAACGCAGCACCACAGAGAGCCAACTCCCACAGAGTTTCTCACAAAATATGGTAGCGTAGCACTACGACACCTGTGTCAGCATGGTGCGTAAATTCATCGGTGCATATTAAAATATACAAGACTCTTGAGTCATCTGTCTTTTCCTTGTAATTTCCAAGGAGTCAGACTTTCTTGCCATCTTTTGTGGTGATCAGCCAACCTTTACACTTTCTGCAGTTTATTGCCTTTTTACTCATTTTAACTCTTTGACTCATTTTCAGAAAAATATTGCTTTCAAGCTTAAATAAGATTTAAACTCAATGGCTTGACATGTCAGATAAAACATGTTCACAGTTTATTTAAGTGAATCTACGAAAATAACAAAAAAAGGTTTCAAGATATAAAATTAGATTATTTTGCCAACCAGGTGATTACCCAGTGGCACTAGCTTAAAACCTGTCATACAGTAGATGATTATTGCTTCACCCCAAGGTTCAGCGGTAACAACATAAAAACATGGCTGAATTGTGAATTGTGAAAGTGGAAAATAGATCCACATGAAGACTTCTGTTTTTAACACATTTTTCTACATAAAGAAAATGACTTCTATTTTCTTAGGGCTCTCAGTATCAGCTTTATTAATAATTTTTAGTCCCAAAACATGTTGCTTGGTTCTCTATTTGTTTATTTTTGCGTTATGCACAACTAGTGAAGAAGCAGCCAAAATCTAATTAAAAACTTCAGAAGTCCCACAGAAAGTCTTGAAAACTATAAATCAAGATTACTTTAAAACACTGCATAGTAAACTTTTACACAACATTATAATTCAATTTTCGGTGACTGCAGATACAAGAAAAAATTATACAATAAAAAAAAAAATTTGAAGGTTCTCACAAGGTTCTATAGTTATGGCAGAAGCTTTTAATATTTCTGCCAGATCTTTTTTCTTCCTCTTTTACAAGCAGAACAAAAAAAGTGAGCTTCTCAGACTTTGAGCTTTTTCACTTTGCAAATGTTTTCTGCTCAAAAGAACGTGTTATGTTAAATTAATTACAATATGTTGAGTGTGTGCATGAAGCTGAATAACAGTAACATGTTCACACTTTTTTATACTTCACTCCTCAGGAGAACTAGGGTTAGGCATATAAAAATTCCACCTTACTTCTTTGCAGGTTGGCTCATACATTATGCAGCTTTTTCTGAGATCTACCACCGTTTATCCACCACACACATGCAGTCACACACATATATACATTTGCTAATGCTCTCTTTCCTCACACACATTTGCTACTGGGTTTACACAGAATATACTGGTTCACGTCTCTGCCATACACACACTCTTTCTTGCACATCCCCTGTAGGCTTGGTGGCCCCTGGATCATTATGCGGCCCCCTGTCGAGACGAACAGCTGTGACTGTTAATGTGTGTTTGAGTGCGTGCACGTTTAGGGCTGGGGGTCTCCCCATCATGGTATTTATTAGTTCTGGACAGCTGAGGTGCTCGGCAAGATCTCTATTTAGCTCTACAGGATAATTATCATGCACACATCCAAAGGCTGTGCTGAATGTGCTCAATCATTCTCAGACCGCACATGTGATTTAGACACTTGCTAACTTTTGCACCAAATCTCCCCTTTGGTTACTTGTTGGGCGTAAATAGGTCCCTGCTGCCTTTTTAACACTTGTGCTGCCACATAAAGACTCTAACTATACAGCTTTGATCTGCATTAGACTGGAGTTCTGCCATTTTAGGCTGGGACCCATGTCACAAAAACTGAAGCGGTGTAATATTTTGTTTTCACATCCATAATAAGATTTCAGCCTAAAAAGTGAGACTTCTGATGTGGTACACATAGAGATTACATTTTTTCCTCCTTTTCTGGCTCTCTCTTTTTTTGATCTTATTTGGTAATAATTACTTTTTTAAACACACACACTGCTGCTATTAGTGGCTACACTGATGTGGTTGGATGTAATGAGCAGGTCTTTGTTCCAGAGGTCTGATGGCTGGAATTACCTTACACATAGCTGAAAGATGTTCTCTCAATATTAGGCTCACACAAAAGCCTGTGTTGTTCTGGTCTCCTCTTCCTCAGTTTCTATTGCAAGCATATTCAACTGTATTTAAAAAAGATAGATACAGTTCAATGTTCGCTGTCACAGGCTTTCAAATGATCTTTATAACTGTCTCTGAGCAAACTGGTAACATAATGACAGAAGGGCATAAAATACAGTACATTTATTTAAAATAAAGAATATTTTAATCATCTTGTTTGCAGTAATGTTAAATTAAATTCAAAACTACTTTATTAATCCCAGTGGGATTAAATTTTCTTCAGTTTGAGTTGTAGATGCTGGTGTCTGTCAGCAGGAAACATTTTGTGTAGCAGTCTGTGCTACAGCTATTCTGAATAAGTTTCTGACTGAAAACATTATTTTGTTGTATAATAGTCTCATAAAAAGCACAGGGTTGTTTGTAATTTTCTTGATTTTATTAAGAATCTTTATTTGTACAATATTCTGTAGATGTTGCAAAATACATCTTATTTCTATTAAAAATGGCATGCTGTGTGTGAGTTGCCACATAGCTACTATAAAATAGCATTTTTATTTTTATTTTAAGCTAGTCTTAGCTTTTAATATTAGCATTTAGGCCAAAAAACATAACGCAATCAGTATTTGTGTGTTTGAGTGAATGCACACTTTTTTCTTTACCTGCCAGATTTCTAATACGTTGCTGATATTCTCTGCCTATGATCTGCTTAAAGTCGCTCGCTCTTCTGCAATCTGAATGTGTATTCAAAATCTGTTTATTTCTGTTGTCTTTCTGACTCTTTTCTTTAACATCTGACTGACAATGAAGGAAGTTAGTGTTAACTCAGTTAGTGACAGTGTCTATGCTAGTAACAGCAAACTGATTTGAAAAAGCTAAGATTTTTACATGAAAACGAGCTGATTCAAACGACCAGTCAATTTCTTGATAGCAATAGCTTTTGCAAGATGATTTCATATCAATTAATTATTCACCTACAGTTTTTTGTCAGCTTATTTATTCAGCACAAATTAATTATGGTCAATAATTTTATTAATTTTACCAAATATTCACTTACAAATTGTGTATTATCAACTCCTAAGTTGAGTTTTTTCACCCCTTGATCATAACAAAGACGTATCAAATGCGGAGAAAACAAACTGCTTAATTGTGCTGCACTCAGTTTTCTAAAATCTGCTAAAGTTTAACTTATGGCTCAAGTTCTGTATGCTTTTGTTTATGATTTATAAAACTTCGAAACCTTTTCTGTCAAAATTTCTCTTTGTGACTTACACATGAGTGATGGGCTCAGTATTTTAAACTAATTGTTTAAAATAAGCATGACTCAAGCTCTGCAAAGTTTATTTTCTCCTTAAACTGTTTTTCTTGGTTTGGTTTAGTCTGTTATTAACATCCTACGTATGTATTTTTTTTTTCTTCAACCACAATTGTGTGTATTTGGCCTTTTCTTTCTGGTGGAGTTTAGTTTTGTTTGCTTGGGTTGGGTTTGTTTATGTTTCCTCTCCTCTGTCTAACCTTGTCCTTGTTTCTGCGTTGCAGGTCCAGGCTGTAAGGGGAGCAGTCGGTCTCTGAGCTCCAATGCCAGTGGACATGCAGCCACATCAGGGGCTGTATTACTATGAGACCTCACCCAGCCAGCCCTCCAGAGGGTAAGACAGCAGAACTGCTCACAGAAACTTTGCAAGTCATATTTTTTGTTGCCATGATCATTTATACAAATTCTCATGTGTTCATGGGTTTTTACTCTATTAATTAATATCTAACATACCTCAACATGGCTCAGTTAGCAATGCATACTAGAAAGATGTCTTCATTACAGATGTATGAGCATATCTGTAAGGTTATATAATATAAAGTTTTATATTCCAAGTTTTGATTCACATAGCAATTTTTTCCTTACTTTTATTTTTTATTTACAATAATTTACTCATGTATTCCCACCAGCCACTTTAGTAGAAACACTTGTTCAACTGTTTGTCAGCACAAATATCATATCAACCAATCACTTATTAGTAACCTAATGCATTCTTTAGTTGCTTTGTTGCATACAGGCTGCTAAATGGTTTTTAACCACGCAGCGATATTAGGTAGAAAGGGGATTTCTACTAAAATTGATAAGTTTGTTGGTGTCAGTATTTTGGAAACTGCTGATCTATTGAGATTTTCACTCACAACCATCTCTCAGGTGTGAACAGTCTGAATGCATCCTTGTGTCACCTTTTCATAATTTTCAAACCCTCCCATGTTCTGCTGAGCACTGGTCCTTCAATAAATCCACTTTACCCCAGTCAAACTGCAGGATGAATGTTCGCTTAAACCAGATCTGGAGCTTTGTGCCAATAATTTAGAATAGTCAGTAATGTAACAGGTAGACGGTCTCATTTTCCTGCTTGTCTAAGCTGCCAGGACAAGACACACACTCTGAAAAATATTAATAGTATGAGACAAAATTCTCTCTTTTTTTGTTTTAACTTACTCTTCAAGTTGAAAAAGTGTGCAGATTTTTTTTGAAAAACAAAAAAGTCATCTAGGCCTTCATTTAACATGAGTCAAAATGTCAAAATAGTTCTACAATTAAGACAGTTAGTAAACCTACTTTTAAAATATTTATTTAGGTGATGTTGCAGGTAGGCATATTCATTTTTTTTTAAATAGCCTATCTGTGTTCTTTATTGTAATAATATGAGCTGCAGAGCTCTGAGTATTTTTCATTGATCCTGGTGCAGATGAGGAACATTTATTTTCAGTATTCCTCAAAGCGTTTCTTCTGGAGGTGAAAAAAACTTTTCCTGTCTCAGTCAAATATTCTAAGGATGCAGAAGCCCAGGCCTATGTTCAGTTGTTGTGAACACAGCGCTAGCTCAGCCACTAACTCCCTGCTCCTCTGCTATCCACCCTCGCTCCCTCCCTCGCTCATGCCACCCAGGTTGCGGGTGGACTCGGCCTCTCTCTGACAGCTGCTAATTACAGGCTGACCAGGCCCCGCTGCGCTCTGCATGACTGCCTCGCGCCCCACTCAGGTTACCCAGAGAGAGGGAGAAGCAGGAAGAGTTGGAGAGAAAGGTGGCTAGGCAGAAAGGAGAGAGAGATAGACAGAGGGAGGATAGAGAGAGGGAGGAAGGGGGGGTTAGGGGAAGATAGAACAAGACAGAAAGGATTGAGGGGGGGAGATGGAGAAACTGAAAAGTACAACTGAAGGGATGAATGGTGGAAGAGAAAAGAAGGAAGAAACGAGAATGGGGGGGGGGGGGGGGGGCAAAAGGGATTAGAGGGGACAAATTAAGCCCCTGTGGGGAAAACACGTGTTGGAGAAAAAAAGAAAAAAAAAAAAGGACGGGGGGGAAGAGGGGG
>CAEGAE010031344.1:0-15643 GCA_903067095.1 Girardinus metallicus | reverse complement strand
TATATTAATGTATTAGAAAACAGTCCAACTTACACTGTGTCGCATATTACGCTAACAAAATAGGGCATTTTGGTCAGGGGTCGGTTGCATGCAGCAGCATATTTAGTTGCTCTTTCTCTTGGGAAAGTTGTCAGGTTGTGCTTTTGAGTCATTGATGTTCCAAAAAAAAAAAAAAAAAGTAATCTGTGCCATGCAAATTCATCATGGAGGAGACTCTGAAAGAGGTTGTGCTCAGTATTCATAGCTGGGCCTGATCCTCTGTGTATTATGAATACTGTATGTCCAGGCTGGCTCTGTATGCAATCTAGCAAGAGCACAGGCAACAGGTTTCAAGATTGGAATAAACTAAAATAAAACCGCATTTCCATGAAAGTCGGCATGCTGTGTAGAAGGTAAACGCGAACAGAAAGAGGAGATTTGCATACCGGTTTGACAAAAAATAAAGAAAAAATGTCCCCATTTTTTACGGGATATGGGGAAGATTCTTCGAAAATGATGGAACACAAACATTTGGAAGCTGTGGAAACTGGATTTCGAAGTCAAATGTTTTCTAAGAGGCCACAACTGTTTGATGATTGTTTTGTTTTTAGTTTGTTACAGATCAACAGACTTAATACAAAAAAAAACAACAACAAAAAAACTAAAGAACAAAACAATTTCCAGGTTTTTACACAATTATAAAATGTGTAAAAACATTGCACAATGTTTTTACACACAGAAAAATGTATCAGCATTTTCTTGTGGTACAAAAAAGGTTGTGCATCACGCAGATGTTTGCATTATCGCTTAATTTTTGTTGAATTTTTAATAACCTGGTGCTGAATGTTTTCTTGAGATCGAGTTATTTTTTTTTGGCAGGAGTCAATCCACATCATGACACGGTAATAACTACTGATCTGCATTCTTTTATTCATAAATCAAGTCAGATTTAGTTTAGTTTTTTTTTTTTTTTGGTTAAACCACTTTTTGAAAAAGTAGGGAGAAAAAAAATGGCAAAAATCTTCTTGGTTTTAACGTATAATTGGATTTAGCGAGAAGCCAAAGAGATTAAATTTCTTTTCTTCTTTGGCTTTCTAGCAGTAACCAACCTGACGAAGTCAAGTAAGAAGTTAAATGGTTTATGTTTTTATTCACCCAAACCAAAAGTTTTGTTTTATATAATGACATATAACCCCGGACCACGATGCCGACTCCACCATATTTCACTACGGCTATGGTGTGTAGTACTTTTTTATTTTTATGCCAAACTTACCTCATATTAAGGAAATTCAAAAATATCCGACTCCCATAATTTAAGAAATATCGTTTCTTCTTGAGTTTTGCTGTCGTACTTTACATGAAAAAAACCTTGCAAACTTTATCAACTAGTTTCCCTTTTTTGATTTTATTCTCTCTTCGTCAGATCAGATTTTTTTTTTTTAGCATTTAAAAATATTTTCATGAACTGTACAATATTCGCTTTTAATGAAAATGCACAGACATTCTTCAGTGGTTTTGTTTATAAAAAATACAAACACTCTTCTTTCACAGAGACATCGTGTCATCAGTAATTTACAGGATCAATCCCTGACGAAGGCTCAACCGCGTTTTCTCATTTACATTGTGGCGAATAGCCGGGAGATTGCTTTCAAATGTTAAATACAACTTTAAATAGACTTTAAATATACAAACAAACACTGGAAAGCAAAAAAAAAAATATATACAAAATCTAAGTTGCAACAAAAACAACTAGGTTTTTAGCAAAGTACAGTGGACAAGTTTGACATTCATGCAAAAGATTCGAGTTTTTGGCTGGGAAACTCAACACTCTGCAAATAAGGCATACCAGACTAATCAGCAGCAATGAAAAGTTATAAAAAAAAGAAAGAAAAAAAAAAGCTTTTTATATTTTATTGTAAAGTCACTGGTGTCCATGCTCAAGAATACAGAGCCAGAAAATCCAAAAGGTTCAAGTAGAGATAGCAAAGTTCAATTCTGATGAAAGGAAACAGTTCATTGGCTGTGCTGGCATCACAAACAGCGGCTCTTCTTCGTTGGTTCACATTTAGGAGTCGTCTTCAGTTTTTATGACATGAAACAGGGTAACATTAAAGATCACTTGGTGTCCGTTGTTCCAGGCGTACAGCGCCCGCTCTCTGGCGTTATAGTCAAGCATGGAGATGTGAAAGTACTGGTTGTGGAAAGGGATGTCTATGTATTCGTAGCTGGACGTCTTGGTGGAGTACGCGTAGTAAACCTTTGCTCCCGACAGGTGAGAGTTGGTGATATAAAGCGTCCCGCAGATCATGAACGATTCGCCCGCGTTCCTCTTGGAGTATTCCGTATTCCAAGTCTTCAGCACCTGCAGGGTGTCGGGGTCTATCTGTGAGATCACAACGTTGCCGGCGTTCTGATTGGTGGCGTACACGACCCACATTCCCAGTTCGTCGGTCATGACGTCGATGTCGGAGTACCCTCCCCAGGTGTACGGGTACATGTTGTGGAAGCCGGCGAACTCCAGGGCTCTTTGGGCGAGAACGGTGCCGGTCTCGAAGTTGTACTTGACGATTATGTTGCTCTGGTACTTGTTGTAGTAAAGCGAGCCGTTGTAGACGATGTGGTTGGTTCCCTCCCATTTAAACGGGAGGCTGTAGGTTTGAGAAACCACTCCCGACACAAAGTCGTCTATCGTCTTGTACTCGCGCACAATCTTGCTGTTGGTATAACTGTCCATATACCAAACCTATGTCAGAGAGGACGGAGGAATGAGTTAGAGTTGCACCTGATTCTGCGTTGACTGGCTACAATATCCCACTCCCTCAAATTTTTTCACGGTTTTCAAAGTTTTTATTTTACGACGCTTTATGTGATCGGCCAACTTTAAGAAGTGGATAATGATAAATTTGAAGGAAAATAGTTTGTGGTTTTCAGCTCTCTTTACTGTAATACCTCAAAATAAATCCAGTGTCGCACATGACTACGTCTCTCATATCATCTACACAAGAAATCTATATTTAAGTTTCTTTGCATATCCCAATATTGAGGGCATAAACTGCAGCATGCATTTGTATTTGGCCCAATTTACTCGCATTCCTCTAAATAAAATCCAGTGCAGCCAAATGCTTCAGAATGTCACTTTAAATACATTTGTTCTGTGAAGGCCTCAAATCATCATTGGTAGTTCTCTATATGATTATATCAAAAAAATTACAGCCAAAAATAGAAAATGGTCCAACCAGAATCACTGCTTTACTCTCTCTTACTGTTAAAAATTTAAATCTACTCCTCAAGCGTTCTCCTCTTAGTGCCTACTCTGATCTTTGGGAAAAAAAAAAACAACAAAAAAACAACAAACCCAATCTTATCATGACTCACCCTGTTGTTTCGGGTTGTTGCGATCGGATCCGTCATCCAAGCCCCAAACCGGGTTCCAGATGTCTTTATCGTAACGGGTCCAGTGATTTTCATTAATTTCCCGCATGCTGTTGATAGAGAAAAACAGCAATAAGATGTTCTGGGGCTGGTTTCAGTCTCTAACTAGATTCCTCAAGCCAATTTCATGCCTGCGTCGCCAGGGAGCGTGCCCCCTGTGCATACTAAGATAGCACCGACAGCGCATACTTTATTTAACTCAAAGCTTAATTGTCCGACCGTTGTTTGAATCTAAAAGTTACTCTGCGTTCACGGGCTTTCCACAGTTTTTTATCACAGCCGCGGCGGGCCGTAGTTCAAAAACAACCGTCTCTTAAATAAAACTGCGGTTTTCCCCTCTTGCCTCCTCCTAAGCAGAAGAAAACAGAGCCTTAAAAGCTCAGGGTTAGTTAGTGATTCAGACCCCGAACTTCTGACTAATTCATAGCATCACAAACTTCTCTGGAAAAGCGGGGCTGCAGTCGAAGAAGATTAACACCACAAGCTGCTTCGTTTTCTGCTCATTAGAAGGCGATAAGGGAGGACATGTTACTCCTAATTGCCTCCTTCAAGAGATCGTGGAAGATTTTGCTGTTAAAAGCCATCAATCCAAAGCAGCCGACACGAGCGCGAACCGGATTGGCCTCGTTTTGTCGCACTGGATTGAAAGTGAGGGAGCCAACCATTAACCACTTGGGATTTCTTTGAAAGGAAGACCGTGTTCCCAAGCTTCATTGTAGCGACTGATTGGACATAACCTGGCAACATATGCAAAAACCTTAACAGTACCCGCAGAATGGAGGTGCAGAAAAAATTAGATACGCAATTCCGAGTGCTTGGAATTCCCAATTGATTCAAAATGCCCCAAAAAATGTATTTTAAAATGCATTTTAGCTGTACGTCTTTGATGCTCCTATTTGTGAGTGGAGTCGCAGTCTTTCAAATGTACTTTGAATAATTCTTTGATGTATTTTTTTTATATCAAGCCAAGCGGCTAAGCTAACGTAATCCTGGTAACTTAAGTTGCAGAGTTTGACGCAGAAACATATTTTCGTCTAAATATAAACAAACGCAATTTGATTCAGTGCGCCACCTTACAGAACTGTTTTAAATAAATGTTCTGTATGTTTACAGTGTCACACCATTTAAACAGAATCTCCAGACTGTTTGACTAGAGAAATTGGTTTCTGAATCAAAAATTGTTTCAGAATTGAATCGTGACCGTAATATTTGCTGACAGATCTGCATGTCTATTGCTGTAGAATGGCACTTCACAGTGCAGTCAGAGCGCAAGACTTCACTGCTGAAGAGAAATCATATTGAAACTTTGCTACAGAAGACTTGCAATAGTCAGTGGAGTACTGGGAAATATGTAAGGAAAATCGCATGCCAAGGTGAAGTGTCTAGGTGGGGACATCATAGGACTGTGAATGGGTCAAAAATCACACCTGACCTGAGCAATGCATCTGACCAGAAAAACCAAAACAAAACCAAACAAAGGGTTCTCTGTAAATGTTCAGTTCCCTGTGTTATTCCCATAACTTCAGTTGTGGACTGACTCCACTAAATTATTTTCATGTTTTAGGTCATTGCAGACAACTGTTTTGAATTTTATGTCAATTACACCAAGTTAAAATATTTAAACTGAGAAAAACCCTTGTGGTGTTCAATTCTTGTTTTACCAGCTGCATACAAGAAGCACTATGAAGCTGTAGACAATGCTTTTTACTCATGTAACCCCTATGGTTATTTTTCTATCTGCTGCCCGGCAGCATAAAAAACGAGGAAGGAGAAGGTATGGATCTGACAACTTCTGGGCTGCGTGTAATATTTTTTCTGCTGGTGTTATTCATTTTCCTGTGCATCGCCGGGGCTGTTTTTTTTTTTTAATAAGACTTCAGAATAACGCTGAGCTCATGCAGGTTTCACAATATATCGGCTTCCTTGAGACATGATTAAAATTCTGACTTAATCCAGAGGGGAGCGGCGTACATAAACAGCACTCACTTAGTTTGCCCATGCAGCTGCGCAGCCTGGTGTCCAGCCGCAGGACCCGCTGGTACAGTTCGTCATAGTCATAGGCCCCGATCTCTTCCTGGATGCCCATCAGCACCACCGACAGGTTCCTGATCTCCTCCTTGAACTGGGAGATGAGCGCTGCGTCCATCTTGTACTGCTCCAGCACGGGGATCAACGGCTTCAGCTCGTCCATCTTGTCCTTAAGCTCCTGATGTGGGGGAGGGGGATGGTGGTGGCGGCGACGGCAAAATGATGGGAGACGGCGTGATGATGAGAGAGGCGGGAGAGGCAGTCAGGAGGGAGACAACGTGCTGTTTGACGGGATCAAAACCTACTTCAAGACGTGATGAATGTGTGAAGCCAGAACAGCGTGGCTATTTTCTGGGAGGAAGGGGGGAAAAAAAAAAAAAAAAAAAGCGTCTGCTGCTACAGTGACTCGAAAGTTTACAGCCAACGTCTTCCACAAATGCAAAGTTACAAAGTTTCGAAAGCGGCCTTCTATCACCTGAAGAACGTTTCCAGGTTTAAGGGCCTGAAGTCGCAGCAACATCTAGAAAAACTCATCCATGTGTTTATCTTCAGTCGCATTGATTTCTGCGACGGCGTCTTCACGGGCCTGCATAAAAACAACAACCAAAAAAAATCTTCCCCCCAGTTCTACAGTCCTTCCACTGGCTAGACTTTAAAATACTTTATACGTTTATAAATCACTGAACAGCTTAGCACCACAATACATTAAAGATCTATTGTTGTCATAGCAACCTTCAAGACCCCTCAGGTCTTCTGGTTCTGGTTCTGGTTCTGTTCTGCATCCCCAGAACCAGAACCAAACAAGGAGAAGCAGCATTCAGCTTCTATGCACCACAAATCTGGAATAAACTTCCAGGAAACTGCAAAACTGCTGAAACACTGAGATCCTTTAAATCTAGACTGAAAACCCACCAGTTCAGAGCTGCCTTTATGTTCATAATAAATGAGACGTTGACCAACATATTTGATGTGTACTGATCATTTTAAGTACACATTTGGCACTTGACAAATGCAATGTCTGTAACTGAGTTTAACAATTGTTGATTGTTTGAAGTTTATGGTGTTTTCATGATGGAAAGCACACTGAACTGCATCTCCAGGTGGACGTATGGAGATCCATCTACCTGCATAGAGTAGATGCAGGTAGATGCATCTACTCCAAGTTGGAGAACCAACACTGAGGTCCTAGATGATTTGCAAAAGATGTAGTTTTAAAACCTATTGAAGAGAATCACTATAACTCAAAGGACTGCGGGAAATTAAAAAAAGGAGAAAAACTCAGCACAGAACAATGGTAGAAAAGGGCTGCGGCAGAACTGGGAGAACAATGACCGGGAGAGTGAGGCAGAAATGGGCAGTGACATCAGCACTAATAAAACAATGGCATGGCGAGTTCGGCATAGATAAAGCAAAGCAGTAAACGGAACAAAAACAAAAACCGGACATCTGCAACCAGAGGCTTCAGCCTCTGGTTGATTCTTTAGACTTTCCACGATGCCTCTTAACAACTTTGAGCAGTAGCGTTGTAAAACTGTTCCGATATCTATGGCGAGGGATAATTTCTTCCCTCAAGGCTAGTGTAGATTCTGCAGCTCAAGGCAAAATCTATTTGGGAGTTGTAAGAAAAATGTCTTTCTGCATTGTAAATGTTGCAAACGCCTGATGTTGAACAAGAGATATTTCCCAGACATTTCCTAGAAACAAACTCCAAACTATTTTTTTTTTTTACTTTTCTTCTGATACTTCCAATGAATACAAAACAGGAAATCCTGGTTACCATAAGGGTCATAAATGGTTCTGAAATCCAACATTTTGTGACAAAAATCTGACACCTAACATTACCTTTCGTTGATTGTGTCCCACGGTCATAGCAACTCGTTTTCACAAAATTACAGGGAAAGAAACCCATTAATAGGTGTCTTCAACAGTTTCTTCTGGTTTTTACATCGGGGTGTAACATCAAAATATCTCCTTCAACAGAAGAGTAGAATGTTTGCTCAATGTGACTTTTCTTTCCGGGAATTTTATTTACTTATTTATTTCAAAAATAACTTGACATAAAAGCGACTTTTAATTATTTCATACTCCAGGATCTGTTGTCCAGGGTAATCTACACACCAGAGCTACAGATAAACTGTATATTATAAGTATTGCGACTTATATATACTGATGTCTTATCTTTTTCCATGGATTTTACCGCCATCACTTTTGGAGGCCCCATAATAAGTTCAACCTTTAAAAGCTAACTGGCCGTTAGCCAGTTAGCTCAATGGAAGGGTAGTAACTTGCTACATTTACTCAGCTGTATTTTCTTCTGTACAATTTAGAGAAAAATAAACTTCTAGAAGTGGCTTTATAGCACCACACTTTTTACTTCTACCTGAACAATGTTATCATGAAGTAACTTTTACTTGAGAACACTTTCTGCCTACTGTAGTGCAAGCGAGTTTAACCAAAGATGCACCAGGCACAGAAGCACACACACACACACACGCCCCCACACGCCCTGTTTGTGTTTAAGTGAGACTTCTTGTTTGTTCACATGCTTCATTGTCCTCATGTAATTTTCGCTCTGCTGAGTCTGCTGTTCCATTTGGAGGTCAAATGAATACGAAGTAAAAAGAAGATGACGCCACAGGAAGAACTTTGTCCTGTTCTACCGTATTTTTATTACCTGCTGTAAGAACAGATTTATAGAGCTTCATGTTGGGAGGAAAAATATTTGGAAATTAGTTTATTTTAGCTTGAATTTGTTGTTTTATCATGATGTTCTCTTTTTTAGGTAAGTTTACATTGTTGTTTTTTGATTACCTTATTTTCACAAACTAAGTCAGATGTTACAAGATATTAAGTAGCCCTTTTAACCAAATAAGCCTCTAGATGACTCATTTTACCTCTACTTGAGTACAAATGCGTTTTTTTGGCCACTCCACCCACCTCTTCCCACAAGCTGCACAGAGCACATCTGAAAAACTGGTGGTGAAATGTCAGAAACATGAAAGCAGAACAATAGAATTAATGAAATGCAACAATCACATTTATCAATGAGTCACAACAAAACACAGTGTTTGCTAATTCAAACACTTTGGAATTAGCAAAGCGCAAAGGTAAACTGCTTCACATGAAAATATTGTCAGCAGGAGTGAGATGGCAGTTTTTTGTAGACTGAGTGAACCAAGGATAACGCTGCTGCACGAGTTTCAGATTTAGCACTGTTAAAATATTAGCTTTCCTTAAAAACAGATTGACCCATGTTAGCGGCTAACATGGGTTAGCAAGAGACCAAACATCTCTTGCTGTGAAGAAAAATACAGTGTCCTAAAATCATTGAGTTATGAGGGATAAAATAATCATAATAGAAATCTATATCAAATGATACTCTTAAAATGCAGTTTGTGGTTTTACTGCACTTTAAAACCACTGCGTTTTAAAGTGGTTAAAACACAGTTTTAAAGTTGAAAACTTTATTTTAAAAGGGCAGTATTATGTAAAATTAACTTTTTTGACTACGTCATGACCTAGCCCCGCCTTCGAGGTTAAAGCTCCTCTTTACCTTAGCAGCCTTGGAGCTACTTCCGCCTCACAGAGCAGCCTTTCCCCGTGATTCCCAGACTCAGCTCCTTCAGACTAGCCAGCAGCAATTAGCAAACACCTGGTAGAACTGGGCATCAGCTGAGCTCGTTATAGGAGCTACTTCTCAGTGCAACGCTGGTAAAAACGTTGTTAAAGGGTTAATAGAGGAGCGCTGTTCGATAACTTCTTGAAGGTGGAGTTTCAGAAAGAGCAGTTTTTTAAAGCAACAGAGCAAAGTAATTTCTTTTTAAGTCATAATTGATATATACAATAATTTTATAACAACTGAAGTTAACATAGTCACTTGATTATGCTATAAAATTGCACTATATGCCTAAAAAACAGTTGATGCTGCCCCTTTAATATGGTTCAACATATTGACAATGGCTCATCTTGGCTGATTTTGGGTCAAAGTTGGACACAAAAAATTCTAAGCAGGAAATCCTGAGGCCAAGGACTCCAAAGTGCTTTAAATTCAGTGTAAAAAGTGGGTAGAGTCTCTCTTCTGGAGTGCGTCGGTGGAACAGGCCTGAAGCACAACTGAAGTCGGGAGAGGCATTAGTCCTTCATGTGGCTGCGACAGGTTCGCGTCCCGGCCTGATGACCTTTGCCGCGTGTCTTCCTTTCTCTCACAACACATTTTCCTGTCTGACAACTGTCAAATAAAGGCCAGTCGAGCCAACAAAACCAGTCTCTTCTACTTATAGTGGAGAAAAGGGGTCTGAACGAAAAACAATCAACCCAGGCAACAAAGTGAAGTAAACCCAGGAGTTTAAATGAACCGCTGTGATAACAGAGTGCTTTGGAGTACCTGGAAATTCTTGGCCATGATGGATTTCCTGTCATCTTCAACCTGTCTGAACTTGGTCCTCAGGCCTTTCATCTGGTTCTCCATCTTTATGACATATTGGAAATCCCTCTGAGTGCGCAGGTTCAGCACTTCAATGGACTGAGACATGTTCTGCACCTTAAACGAAGAAGGTCAAGGTTAGCAACGGCCCGAGACGGCCTCTGTTCGCAGACTGAGCTAATGGCATGTAATCAATACCTTGTACAGATGACAGCAAACTACTGTCAATATACTGTAAAAAAAGCCTCTAATTTATGGTAAAATTTATATTTATACAGTAAAATTCTGGCAACCACAGCTGCCAGTATTTTACCGTAATTAAGAGACTTTTTTTTTTTTTTACTTTGCAGTTAGTGTATATGTTCCTAATATATATAAACTTTCCTGCAAGATCAATTTTAATATTTATACTCAATCAGTGTTATTCTCCATAACATAACTGTCATTATATTGTGATGTCAGGCCTGAGGAAAATGACCGCCACAGTCAGTATGCAGCCAAAATAAAGCTATGTGGATATAGTGTGCTTACATAATGCACGCATATTATATTTAAAAAAATGTGAAATTGAGGCATATATTAGAATATATTTAGTTATTTGTAGTATTTTTCATAGGCTAGGGATTATTACAGGGTTCTAAAATGTTCTGAAAGTATTGGAACTAGCCAGTTTTCCATTACCTTTTTCTATTCCTTTATGTGTAGGTGTGCAGGTTTTCCATGCGTTGGCTTGTTGTGTGTGGGAGGTGGTGATTAATGGACATGGGGTCAGTAGACAGGGCTGTGTTTACTCTATGAATCACATTTCAGGTACAGGGGAAAGGATCAAAGACAGCAACCTGAGAAATGATACACAGTGTCCACAAGCTATTTTATTCAGTTCTACTATTTGTACCCGATTACCACGTTTATTAGCGTCAGGTCAAAACAGCTCTGTCACCGTAGATGCAAGCGAGATTACGTTTGAGGGTAAGGAAAGTACGTTGAAAGAAAAATGTGTTCTCGAGGGTCTATAAGTCTTTGGTCTAAAAGAAATATGTGAAAACTGGTTGACGTTCTGCTTGTAATGACTGAAAAGGAGTTTCACTGAATGCCCGTCCAATTGTACGTCAGTATTTCTGGCTTTACTGGCTGCTGAATGTGCCAACTGTGCCAAGAATTTAGTGGTACATCATGAATTTGGACTCTTGTGGGCTAAACTTGTTTTTCTACACAATACAGATGGTCAATAAGATGTAGATCAGATGAATTATGTTGTGTTTGGCTTTGTCTTGGAAGTCAGAGCTTGAATAACGGCATGAATGACAGAAAGAAAACAACTCCAGGAATATTATATGACCAGAGGAAAATACGTCATAGCTGCTGATTGTTGATGTGCCATTCAGGAGCGACTGGGTTCCTTTGAACGGCTCTATGTGGTTAATGGTAGGACTCAACTCAGTTAGTGAGGACTGTTCTTTGGTTTTTCTGAATTTGTTTGCTTGTGATGCTCTGCTTACACAAGTCTACAGCTATTGTTATTTGTATTTAATTAAGAATTATTAAATTAATTAAATACAATTGACAGAAATTGGTGGATTATTGTTATATTTAATGGTGCTGAAATGGATTTTTTGTTTCTGCTAAAGCAACTCAAGCGTGCTTTTCTTTAATTGTGCTCTTAAATCACAAATGGCCCTAAATGTTTATAATGCGAATAACACTTGGTAGTAAAGACCTTTTAATTTCCATTTGTCTGACGTCATTGGAAAGCCTAGACTCTATGCTTTCGGAATCTGTAAATAACTTAAAATCCCCAAGCAGACTTCTTCACGGCTTTGTCGTGGCCACGGAAATGAAAAAAGTTGTTCTAAATGTGCGCAATATATGAGATACTGCAACAAACAAGAACGGCAACAAACAAAAGGTTGCAGGGATTTCAGGCTTCCGTATGTGTGCCGCACTGGGGGAGGTAAACATCCCTTTTGTAACCGTGCTTACCTTCTCCAGCAGCTGTCGAAGCTGTCTGCTTTTGGCATCTCTGGAGCACAGGCTCTGTTCCGGCGCGACCACAGTGCAGATGCAGCGGCCGTCAGCATCCTGGGCTGAGCTGTACACCTGCCAGCCCTCCTTAGGGCCGATAGTCTGCAGGTAAAAACAAACACAGCAACACTCAGAAGCTGGAGCGTGGCCATTTTAGGAGTAGCTGAAATCATGCAATGCGCTACATGTAAATACACAAAAAATAAAAATTGATTCTATCACTCAAATTCAATAATTTTTTTATTGAAAGGTTTGTCTTTTTCAGTGAAACACGAAATTATTTTTTCTGTTAATTAAGATTATCTACTTCCAGCCAATGAGAAAAAAAATAATAATACATTTAACATAAGAATGCTCCATCAGACCAATTAAAAAATAATTCTAATACAGAAATTTGGGTTTGGATTTAATGAAAAGTTTGTAAAATACCTGCTTCAAGGTTTTTCAAAAGGTATTTTTAATCCAAGAGCCGAGCCTCGTCAAAACGCATTTGGTTGAGTAACACTGAACGAAAGGACACTGCAAATTAATTATGACATTTTAGATGGGTTGATCTGACTCGGTCTATAGAATTTATTTAATTAGATCATCACAGATCATACTTCAAAAAGGCCAAATGAAAATGGGGAGAAAAAGCAATCTGTTTTGCTATTTTCAGTTTTCTTTTGGAGTTTTTTTTAAATAGTCAGAGGCCCAATTTCAAGCTCAACACAGACAAAGTCACTGCTTTTCACAATAATTAACTCTCGTTACAGTCCTGGGAAAATGCAAATCCGATGAAGATACGCCCCTAAAGACTCGGAGGATCTGCAATGTAGTGACACAATAAACACGATTCCCCGTTTTCCGAATCTTATTCATAAAATCAATTATTTTCTCTCCATTTCTACCAAATGCATTTCTAATAAAACACATATAGGTTACAGCATGACATAGTGTTGAAGATTTCAAGGGGCACAGGCACTCTAGTCCTCAGATCAGCATTCTTGTTTTAAATATCATGTTTAGAAATAATTGTCTCTGTCTTTAAAAGCTTCGTAACGGTCATTGACCTTATCATCTAAACTGTGTCATTGCTCTTACTGAATCCTGCGGTATAATTTTTAAAGAAGTTACTCAAGTTCGGACATACGCTAAGATGTTAAAGTTTTCTGACAGAGCGTCCTGCTGCGGGAAGCAGATGTGGCCACTAATGCTGGAATTAAACAGCAGGAGTTTAATTACATCGTTCCAGCACAATTTAAATTCAAGCAGTAAATTCTTCCAGTTTCCTGACGAAGAAGCTGCAACAGCCTCTTTCCAGCAGATGAGCTAAGCGGCAGGATCAAGCCAATCATGCAAATATGATTGTATTCCCTTTAAAGACACGCCACGCTGTTACCGTTGAGTTTTAATTGTGTCGGGCCAACTGTGGTTTGTCAGAGTAGCTGTTTTGAAATGCCATTTTTAGACATTCATCTAATAACCCATATTTAACCCTGTTGCGATTTGTTTTTGTCTCTAAAGCTATAATGTTGCAAACAGAACACGCTTAAAGGGGAAGCATAATGTAAAATCGCCTTTTCTGCGCCTTAAATTACGTTATAATATTATTCGCTCATCAAAAACATACCTGGAGTGTTGCTTTGATACTTTCATGCATGTTTGAGAAATCCTTTAATCTCCCACGGTAACCATTCAGCTGGGCAAAATGCCTGGATGGACCTGCTCTGTGAGCTTCCACCTCACAGAGCACCCCTCCCCCACTCTGCTCCTTCAGACTAGCCAGCAGAAATTAGCAGACACCTAGTAGAACTGCGAGCTACTTCTCAGTGCAACGCTGGTAAAACATTGTCAAAGTGTTAATAGAGGAGCGATGCTGTGATGACTTCCTGAAGGCGGAGTTTCAGAAAGAGCAGGAGCTTCTTAAAGAGACAGAGGCCCAAATTTAAGGCATTAGATTCCAAAGTGAAATTTCTTTTAAGTCATATTTGACATGTATTTGAGTTTTATAACAACTGAAGGTAACATAGTTACTTTGATTGTGATATAAAATGGCATTATGTAGTAGTGGCAGTATTATGTATCAAGCACATAATACTGCCCCTTTAAAATTAAGCTAAAGTTAAAAAGTGCACAAATGCAAGTTCCTACAAGTCTGATCAAGTAGCATTAGATTCTTTATATGCTTGACCAGGACCTCATGCTTAACTTGAGTTGCTAAGCTAGCGAATGGTTAAACTGTTACTACAGGACCTATGGCAGACTTTTGATATGAAAGTTCACGCTTACAGAATCAGAAAGACTGTATAAGTTTAACTCTTATGCGAGACATACCAAGAGAAAATTCAATCTATAAAAAAAAAAAAAAAAGATGATCGCCAGACAAAAATTTGCTAAAGAGAACGTGGACGAAAACCAGGATGTATGGAATGTTATTTTAGATAGATGATTCTGAAATTTAATTGTTAGGAAATCAACATCAGAGGATGCGTATAACTGTAGATAAAGACAGAATACAGGAAGCATGGAGGCGGAAGGGTCATGGTTTGGGGATGCTTTGTTGTAGCAGCACTTAGCTAGCTCACCATCATAGAATTCCCTGTGGTTTTCACAGTTTTTCAGAAAAAAATATGGCATTATCTGAACCAAATTAAAACCTGAAGCAGAGCTGGGCCTAGCAAATAACAAGAACCAAAAAAATACCAGTAAATCCACTAAGGATGGAAATAATGGACCAGTCAAATCAAAAACCCAAATCCTGATCTCACTGAAACACTTTGTGATCATATCAAATAGGCTCTACATGCATGATTTCAATGAAACAAGCTATTATGATTTAGAGTAAGTTGAGAAGTTGATGTAAGCATTACTTTTTAAAAGTTTTGAACATCTACTTGGGAGTTCTAATTTTTTTTTTTTTTAGCAATGCTGTATTTTATTTCCTCTGCTCAGGGAAAATTTGTTTCCTGCTTCAGCTGATCCCAGTTTACTAATTTCACATCGCAGTTGAGCTGTCACAACACAAGCTTCTAGGCTGGTTTTATGACAGGAAGAGGAGGTTTCTAAACGCTTAAAAATCTTAATCTGTCCGCTCTCTAAAGAGAGAAACAGTGTTTTCTCAGACGTTTACAACAAGTATCGATTCGGTAAATAGATAAGCTTTTCTAATACCAAAATAATGGCAAGCTTTTACGAACAATCATTGGATTCAAGTCCAAACTTTGACAGGGCCAGTTCCAAGTCTTTCACTTTGAACCTAGTGGTTTGCTTTGAATCATAATCAGGCTGCATAACATCAAATTCATTTGAGTTTAAGATAAACCGGTGACTGGTCATTCTCCTTCAGGATTTTCTAGAGAGTAACATTGGTGTTTGCTGTTACATCAAGTCCTCAATATCCTAAAGAATCAAAGCACCTCAGATTACAGTACTACCGCGACGGTTTTAAGATGGAGATTTGTGTCCCATGTGGTTAGCAGTGTCAAGGCAAGAAAAACATCAATGTGTTTTACCTTGAATCTCTTCTAAGGACGCTGTTTTTCTTAAACACTGACCTCGGCTGAGGTAAGCCAGGCCTTTAATCATCATGTTTTTTTTTTTTAACTACTTCCTATTCTCAGACACACTTTATCCAAGTGTTTACTTTGTTCAACAGCACTGACAGGAATCAAGCCTGGAACATTTGAACTCAAAATTGGTTAATGAAAGTTACTCCACGATTTAACAAGGATACAGTTATTTTTTCACATGGCGTAAACATATATATATATATATATA
>CAEGAE010031334.1:0-19125 GCA_903067095.1 Girardinus metallicus | reverse complement strand
AATGCGGGCTGTAATCAAAGCTAAAGGCGGCCCAACAAAATATTAGAGAGTGTGACCATTTTTTGGTGGCGACTTTTTTTTTGGCCAGGCAGTGTAATTTTCTGAGAAAATTAATTTAAGGGTTTTAATTATTTGCAAATATGAAATACATCACTGAGTAATGAATTAATCAAAAATTAGATTTTTCAACTAAATTATTGAGAGAAATTAAGTTTTCAATGACATCCTAATTTACAGAAAAGTAGTTGGGTAGCTGCAGGGAAACTGCAGCTACCCAACTACTTTTAAAAGTTTTAAAAGTTAGAAGTTCATAAACTATTTTGCAGTGGCTCAGAGCAACCATCTGATAAATCACAGCTAGAGCTCTGATGAAATCTGATCAGGATGTTTGCAATATTGTGCTCAGGACAGATAACCTAAAGACACAGCTCTTTGGCAACAGAAACCATAAATATGTTTGGATCATTTGTTTGTTTTTGTAAAAGTGTAATAACCAAGCAGATATTTTACTTTGCTGCTACAAAGATAGTTGGGTTTTTATTATTTTTCTGAGCAAAAGTAAGAACAAAAATAGGACAATTTGTTTTTGTTTTCTACAGGAGAGATATTCTTCAGTCTTTACTTTCTTATTGTGTTTACAATATGTTCACTTACTAAAAAATGCTAGCATTCATCCAAACAGATGAACCATACAGAACATACCCTATAAGTTTCTTCTTCTTGAGATGACTTGACTGTTACACTGCCGGAGGTCTTAGCTGCTCTCAGAGGTCGCTTCCAGGTTTGAGATATGGACTGTGCAGCTCTGGCTCCAGCAGCCTTTCTTCTGGTCCCCACAGCAGACTTTGACATGTTCAGTTTACGATTCTCCTGATCGCTACAAAATAAAAGCAAAATAAAACACAGGAAATGAACTGGCTCTAAAACTAAAGCAGAGGAGATCTCCAGAAAATGTCTAGAGTCAAAGCTTAAAATCCTAGCATGCTTTACACAAATGTAAAATATGAGTTAAATTGGAGCTGTAGAGTGGACAGATTTAAGCCTGCAGAACATGGCGCACAAGTCATCAGCAACTGATAGAGAGAGATGAGGGAGGACAAAAGGAAGCCTCGTTATTAATGATGGAAGTGATGTGATGAGACATTAAAAAAATAAGCATCATTCTCCTGGTTTTAGTTGTAAAATGATTTCCCCTATTATCAAGGTAACTGATTATTGAAGTCAAAACATAATAAGATTATGCCCTCAGCTGCACTGTATATGGCTATTAAAGATGCACATTTTTTAAAATGACTACTCCTACATTTCCATGGACTTTCCACCAGTGATTAAGTTATTTCATATGCACAAAATATTTAAATATCAGAAAAATAAAATATCTATGAATCTGTTAAAGCACAGCCTCACCTGTCTGATCTGGTGCTCTTGGATTCCTGGGTGGTTGTGCTTGTCGTCGTCGTGTTATGAAATTTGGAAATTCTTGTGTGTTTTTTGTTTTCTTTCCCATCACATTCGCTTTCTGATGTCTGATCTGTGTCCCTCTTGGCTTTGCGAACCTTCGTCTGAGCATAAGAAGAGATACTTGCTTTTTCACCTGCAGGGGCCTTAGCAAATATAGAGAAAATATACATAGAGTTAGGTAGAGACACAGAGTGAGGATTCTGATTAAGTGACAGACATTAGGACAACAGATTTCAATGTATTTTATTGATATTTTATGAGATAGACCAACACAAATTAGTGCATAACTGTTACAAGGAAGGACGACAATATGTACCTGTTCGGATTTTTATTTTAAGTCTAAAAAGTTAGGCTTGCATTTGTATTCTGTCCTTGATTCTCCAAAATCCAGTGCAACCAACTGCGATCAAAAGACAATATGTCTGTGTTATATAATCTCAGCATAGATACAGGTGCGCTGTCAAGGATTCAAGGGTTTGATAGACGCCTTAAATCGATAAACAAAAACATCATGGACACCAAGAAACAAAGTAGACTGGTAAGGGATGAAGCAGTGGAGACATCTGAGCTTCCAAAAAGTTAAAGAGCATGGCATAACTGAAAAACTACAATCAACATAAGCTGGTCTTATGGGGGCATCTTTAACTAGAGAAGCAGTCAGTAGACTCCAGGCAGATAAGAACAAAACAGATTTTTTTTGCCCTAAATTTAAAACAATTGTTTGTGACCCAAACTAACATTGCACATGACCCTGAACACACCATCATCACTGCGTAACATAGTGGTGGCAGCATCATGCTCTGGGAATATTTTTGCTTTGCAAGGACAGGGAAGTGTGTCAGAGCTGATGGCAAGACAAATGGAGCTAAAAACAGGGCAAACCTGGAAAATATTTGTCAGAGGCTAAAAAGAGACATCATATTCCAACAAGATAACATTAAACAAAATGCCAGACTTACAGTATAATGGAATAGTGTAAATTAAGGCAATCAAATCAAGGTTCCTACACTTCTTTCTTATAAAAAAATCATATTTAAGCTGACTGAGCTTCAGCTAAAAGGAGGAAGGGCAAAGATTATTCCTCTAGATATGTGAAGCTGGCAGAGGCAAGCCACAGAAAACTTGTGACTGTTGTTGCAATAAAAGTTGACTCTATGTATTGGCTCAAGGGGACTGAATGTTTGGAATGCTACACTTTTAAAATTTTTTTCATTAAAATATGTGAAATCATTTAGAATGTCTCCTTACTACCTTCACAATTATGCACTTCTTTGTGTTGGTCTCTAATGTAAAATTCCAAAGTTGAAGGATATGAATACTTTTGCAAAGTACGTTTGATTTATAAGTTTATATGTGAAATCCTAAAATATTTCCACAGAACTGGATAACATATTGAGCTGGGATACAACCTTGATAAGTCATGCCAGTGATTGAATCATTAGTAAAGTCTACTATGCAAAAATACTTCCTAATGAGTCTTAATGGTTTTCATATGTTACCTGCTGGATGAGCTGCGACACCTGGTGCTCCAGCTTCCTGATGCGTTCTTCGTTGATGGGGTCAGGTGAAACGGTAACAGTGGGACAAACTGGCTGAGAGTTCTGACGGACTGGTTGGGTGACTGGACCTGTGGCTGCGTCTGTTGTTTTTTCTGAGGCGACCTGCTGCCGAAACTGCGTTAGCGCCTTGTCGATGTGTGGCGTGGTGACAGCACCCCTAATCTGCAATTATAATTTTATTTCAGGGTTTAATGTTTGCTTTAGGCACAAATAAAATTTTTATGGCTTTTCACGACTGAAGACAGAATGTGTATATTGCAGTCAGCTTTGCCTGGGACCCTAGAGTGTCATCTATCAGCATTATCAGTCCATGATATGCCTCCTCACTCAGGGCGACATCTAATCAGGGATGGCAAGAGCTAAGTATATAGATGGAGATGTCTCAAGTGTTTTGCTGTGTGTGAAGACTGTTGAATATGAAGAACAGGTGATGGTTATGCATTCTTCAAAATAAAACAAAAAGAAACTTTTAATAATGTTGTAAAGGCAAGTTTTGCAGTAAGCCAAAAAAGGTCAACATGTGATTTTAGGTTAGCTAAAAAATTCTGATAAACAAATCCCTACAGAATTAAAGTGAACTTATTTAGTTTTGTATCAGGATTGACAATTTTAGGTGAGGCAACTATTGTAATGCAAATAAATTATCTTTTTGGAAGTATTAAAAATCGTCAGTAATAACAGAATGCCTGATATTAGGAGCACAAGCTCTGTTTTTATTTTTAAATGTCACGTTAACGATAAGGGTTGTGATTAGCACACATTTTTGTCTCTTTTCCATCATCAAAATGACCCAAAAACTCATTGAGCTTTAGCATCTTAGTCACTGAAAACTATATGGGATCATAAATACGATGAAAAAAATCCAAACCTGGCCAAATGTTTTATTGATAACCAAAGCTAAAGTCCATGGCACTTGGATTAGAGTAACCTAGGCTACCAATTGCATTGAAGAGCTCGTTTGCAAATGCAATATCATGCAACAGACTGGAGGGAAATGAAGTACAAATAAGTAACAGTCGAATAAAATGGCAGATTACCGCTTCACCGTGGCTTGTATCGGAGGAAAGCAAAAAGTCCACATAGTCATCCAGGCTGGGGATGTCACTGCTTATACCTGGAGACGAAGGATGTCTGAGCCGGTCCAGGCCATCCAGGACAGAAATCTGTGGCAATGACTCCATAACAATTTCCCAGTATCCTGCAATAAAGCAGAAACACAGTTGCATTAGAAAAACCTGTACACCGTCATGATAAAAAAAAAAAAAAAAAAAAACATTAAACAACTGTTACTAAATAAAAAAAAAAAAAGATTAATACTAAATTTGTTTATAGCTAACACAGCTTTGAACTGTACTAATCAACTGATCAATTTTGTACCACCGATATGGATAAAATGATGCTAATTTTTGGTTACATAGAACTTTCAATGCACTGGTAAAATCTAAAACATAAACAGTTAAATTCACACAACATAGGGTAATTCGGCAAAGTCATGCTCTTGTATTTTTAGATTGAATATTTTTTTAATAATCAGATTTAAAAAAATCCCACAATTTAGTGGACATCTGTTGGTCTTGCATAGATAATACAAGTTTTTAAATAGAAGAAAAACTAAATAAAAATACTTCTTGGTACCAGTGCAAGTGCAAGCCTTCAATAGCATTTACCAAAACAGCTGGGAGGGCAGAGAAGGAAAATAAAAGGAGCGGTCTAGTCCTTAGGCTGAACTTTTCTTGTTCTTTTCAGAAACCAGTACACAAACCTCCAGCATGTTTACAAAAACTACTTTCCCCGAGGCTTTCAACAAAACTAACAGCAGCACAAATATTACATAAACACAGACTTTGACTGTCCAGCTCACAGCACTGGGTAATATTTTTCCAGCACTTCGCATTAATAATTTGTACAGCCTATATGATCCTCCTCACAGTCAAAATTCTTATGCACACTGTGAGCTGTTGCAAGAACTATGATGTGAACCATATTTTTTTAAACTTCCAAACAGACTACGAAAATTTTACCAGCTATGTATGTGTACTTCTGCTCCACACAATGTGAATAAAACCTCAGTACAAATGATTGCTGACAATTATAGAACACCACTGTGGATAATAATGAAATGATGCATTTTTATACTAAACTTCAGACCGTTCAAAAAGTAACTAATCCACAAATCACCTGTTCTTTGCCATCTTTTTCATTAAAAATGTGTTTAATTCTGCAATATTTGGCCAAAAGATTTGTTAGAGAGGCCCTCCCTGGTTGAAGGCAACTGCAGTTGAGTTTTTCTATTGGTTACAATCGTACAGAGTGGTTGATGTGTATGACACCACCCCGCGTTCAGTTAAAACCGCCTCACTCAGACATGCGCCCCCATGGTGAGTTAGGAGCATGGTGAGCATTGATCAATAGCGCTTCTCGGCTTTGTACATGTGTGATTCATTTGGAATGTGGACATGGAGTGGAATGGGTCTCCTCTCTGCTCTGAATGCACAACAATACAGAAAGAAGTCACTAAATTTGTCAAAAGAGCCAAATTTGTTGCAAGAAGGAGTCTGAAAATCACCAGATATAGCGATAAAGTCGCTAAGCTCGCAGCAATGCTTTCCCTTATCTTAACCACAGTCTCACTTAAAGAGTCAGCCATAAAAGTTGTACAAACTTATTCTTCATATTGGCTACATGTATTCATGGATAACTATTTTAAAACGTTTTCTTGGATTAGATCACTGCATGAAATACAGACCCAGGCAGAATGAAAAGACAGTTCACTGAACAACTATTATCAGCCTGATTTTCTTTATTATAAATACAGAAAATATTTGTTAACTTCTTTACTTTTTCAGGTTTCAGTTTTTCAGACTATTCAAGCTTTTATATTTCTTATTCTGTATTTTCATCTACCTACAAAGGTAGTATTTCTATTCCAACCTGGTGCAATGCAGATGGGGTTGTCTCCACCATCCTGGTCTAAAGTGACGCTACGTAAGCCTTGTAACCCCAGTAGGCATTGCAGAAGATGATCGATGCTGTCTATGAGGTTGGCATGAAGACTGAGGTGCTTCAGTTTGTACTCAGTGCCATGAAGATACAGCAGACCTGAAAAAAATGAGTTGAGGAATAGTTAACATTAAATGTATCACTCAGTGCAGATAGATCAGAAATCTTCACAAGCAGCACTTAGCCCACCTGTGACATTATTTATCTGATTGTAGGACAAGTTTAATTTCTTCAAGTTCACAAGGCCATTTAATCCTGAAAAAGGCGGGACATTGAAAACTGATTTGAAGAATGAATTATTACTTCAAGAACTTGTAAGGAGCTCAAACATTTTGTTTAGACAAGGAAGACTTGAAAGAAAAACACTCACCTTCAACCTTTGTGATTAAGTTGGATGATAAATTCAGAGTCCTGAGGGAGGTGAGGGAACTCAGACCCTCAATCTTACATATGCGATTGGAAGAAAGGTCTAAGTGGTGCAAATGCCAAGCAGAGGACAGACCCTCGATCCTCGGGATGTGATTGCAGTGCAGATTAAGAGATGTAACAGCAGGACTCAGGGGAACATCTTTTAAACTACACAGAAGGAAGCAATGTCAGAGTTAAAGTAGGATAAAACTTTAATCCAAGCATATTTTCAGCATTGCGTTTTACACAAAATCAAGATTTTTATTTTATTAATTACTTTCTTCAACACATTCCCACCTGCTCTGGTTAATAAGAACCCAAATGGTTGTAATTAATGTCATTTAAAGCAAGATCTTCACCAATAAGGTCTCTCTTGGCCAATCCCAATTTCCATTTTTGCTCAGGATCCATATATGTCTATTTCAATTGTGATTGATTCAGTTTTTATTTCCCAAGCACTAAAACACATAATAGGAGAAAGTGTTTTTTTTTAATAGAGATAGTAGTTTTAAATTCAACACGAAATATGTATCTTTATCAAAAGATAAGTTCCAGATTTCTGTTCTTAATGAATTCAAAAGTGTTTATTAAAGTACATGTTGATACTTGACACATTTAGAAACAGGAAAGGATGAGAATTCCCACTGATAAGGGGAAATCCACATACTTATTCATGATAAGCACAACAGGCTACATGGATTCCGATTTTAAAATGTAAGAGACATTAGGGTTAAACTAACGCCAGTTAGGCCGAAATTGAAAATGTGTTAGTTGAGAAAATCTTTTTTTTTTTTTTTTTTTTTTTTAGCTTGGCACTATCAACCAAGTTATATTTCTTCAAACTGACTAACTTTTAGTTGATTTTACCATTGAGCAAATTTAAAATTAGCATTTAGCTAATACAAAAAAAATCTGCTACGACTCAAATTTAACTATGCCTTTAACTGCATGCTTTATTTACAAAGCAATACTAAGATGCATTGCATTAATGCAAATAAATACATAATGTACTGATGTTTTCAATAGTTATTCAACGTTACCTTGTCAACTGCTTGTCAATAAGGCTGAGCTCTTTATCTCCCATGGTAATAGTATCGAACTGTCGAACTGCTCAATATGAAGTTAGCTAAGAGGAATAACAGCCAACCCCTGCCAAACTCCGCGTACGGTGCAGAAAACTGTATTGAAATCAGCGAAAACATCCCCAAAGTCTTCAGGCCAGAAATCAAGTAGCCTAGCCTAGCCGAAATGTAGCTTCCACAAGTTACCGGGGGGCTAAAGGAAGTCAAATTATCACCAACTCATCCACACAGCAGTCAAAACTACTGGAACAACCCAAAAGCTCACGGATACGTTCATTTAAATATACTGAAACAACACGCTGTGAGTATGACAATATTTAATATCGCTGTTCGGCCGAGCAAAATTAAACTCGCCGCGTCTGCATTCGCACTTCCTGTTTACATGACGTTGCTAACGGCAACATCCGGGTAAGTTTTCTGCGCTCCACCCACAAGCCATAGTTCTAAAACAGTGCATCAAGGCCGCGAGGTGGCACTTATGCTTTTTTGTTAGTGGTAGCAAAAACGTTAGCATCATCATTTTACATGATAAACAAAAAGCTAATTAAATGGAATTTAATTTAGTTTATTCGTATAGGGCCAATTCACAGCAAATGTCACACTTTGCAAGACAGCGTCTCAAGACAGGGCCTTGGAGGACCAGTATTTTCAATTTGTTGGAAGTGAAAACAAACGTGGGCGACCACAGTGGCTGATACCTTAAGTTTCCTTAAGTTTCAGTTTTGGAAAATAATAAAAGAAAAAATCCTAATTTCAGCGAACAACACATCCAAGCTTCCAGCTGCTACTGACTACTTTTTACGTCGGGGTGCCCAAGTCCTGTCCTTCAGATTTACCATCCTGCAACTTTCAGGCATCCCTCCTCCAACACACCTGAATCAAACTAACTGATTGTCATCAGACCCACAGAGCTAAATGCCTGCTAGTGAGGGAATTTGGCCGTTTGATTTGGTACGGCAAGTTTTTAGAAGATGCTTTCTTCAGACAGCTATACAGGAAAAAGAGGATTTTATGCAAGAAGTTGCTCCATGCATCAAAGTGATATATTGCATAACTCACTAGTAAAGACCTAAAAGATGAAAGAATAATGACAAGGCTCCTCACCAGATTTAGACTCTTATGGGAATTTGTGGGTTCTCTTAAGGTGGAGCTTTAAGGAGAAGGAAAACAATTCAACACTGCATAATTATTGCTACTGCATAAAACTGTTGACAGGTCAAAAAAAAAAACTCAAGAAGGCTTGTGAAAAGAAGGGTGTATTGGTTATGGGTTGTGTTTTTTAATTTCAGAAATGTTTATATGCAATTTCTGAGTTTATTATTCTTCCAAAAAAGGAGAAAGGGGAAATTTCTGCACAATAATAGTTGCCCAGTAATTGTGCACATATAGAGAAAGTCCTAAGAAAGTCACAACCTCCCTCACTTCAGCTCTGATGTTTGTGAATAGTTTGACTGATGCCACTGCATTTTTTAAATAAAATTGATCACCAAAAATACAGCATATCTTTCAGTTGTGCACATAGTGTACTTGCTGCAGCTAAATTAATCTTTACATGGATTAATCTAAGCAGTTGACAACAGTGGTGGCTGATGTCAGCGTATTTCTACTATGGAATAAAAGTTCTTCAGATTAATTTGCAGAGAATATTGACCTGACAATTTTGATCCAGGTGTAGATTGCAGTGGGAGTGCAACAAATACACATAAAACACATAATCATTTAAAGATTTTAGAGAGTAACATTAATTAATCTCATCCATCATTGATTTGCATATGTCACTTCTTGTTTCACAAATTGACTTGTTTTAATGTACAGCAGTGCATCTTTCCCCAGGAACCGTCTTTTAGATGAAAAAAGAAGAGAGAGAATGCCATTGATAACTGATGGTTGATTGTAATCATTATAAAGGTGCTTACTTGACTTCACAATGTTTTCTGTTGAAGCTCACATATTGTGTAATGTGAAGCATCTCTTTTCCTTGCTGTCAGGATGATGCATAACTAAATTGTTTTGCAGATGTAACAAATGTGTAACAAAAGCACTGAATTGAACATTGAACATGACAGAATAAAACAAATCTACTTTAACTAAATAAAACAAAAGCAAGAGCATGAAAAAACTATACAAGACAGGGGAAATTTGAAATGATTTGCAGAGCTTTGATAGATTAAACATAGACACATTGTTTCTGCTTTATTTTCTTCTGATAAAATTCGTAGCAATGAAAGTTGAGAGCTGTGAGACAAAGCTTGGAGTATGCTTTGCTTTCTTTGTATGACCATCAGTTAATCACAGCTGAATCATAAAGATCCTGACCCCTATTATGCTCATAATTCCTCCAGCAGCTTCGCAGCCTGGTGAGAGATTTAGTGCATCGCACCTGAACATCTTCCATATTATACGAGCTGCATGACTGATCACTGTACTCACTGGCTCCTGGCCAGCTGTGATAGAACCAATTAAACCTGCAAACCAGCCAGTGGCCCACCTTGACCTGTGAAAATGATGATGTGGTGCTAATGAAGTGGCTGAATTAGAAATGCCATCTGTTGCTGCCAGGCCACCACATTTCTCAACGACTACGATTCATAAGGGCTCTGTGTTAAAAATAAAGTGATACTCTCAATTCCAATTAGGTAACAGGTCTAATTTGAATGAGTACTCTAAGTCATCCGTAGTAGAAAATTTGTTCCTTTAGCACAGCAATGTGTCTTTTTAAACATTGTTTCTTCCAGTAGTTTGTTGGAAAATGGTTACAATAAATCCTGCAGTAAGATTGTGATTTAGGGACACCTCTGCAAATGCCTGATAAATAAGATCAAATTTATATCCAATTTATATATATTAGGTATAAATCTATAAACCTTTAAACCTTTTGTTTGTATATTTGTAACATAACTCATTTACAACATTATGTAGGCAATATTTTACTATGGCATTACATTTTTCTCATCAAATATGAATTTGACATTCACATTCATTTGACTATGCATTAATTTACTCTTTTGTTCTTGGAAGAATTAGAGATTGACTAATAAAATAATGCCCGTTTTATCATAAATGGCATTAATGTTTAATAATAGTAATAATAATTCTGACGCTGTAAAACTATATCTAGCAAATAACTCACCTCATTTTAAATTTGGATCCTGGCTGTAGTTGACCTCTCAGTACTATGATTCTCATATTTAGCTTTTCCACCACCATCCTTTGGGTTTGCTGACTTAGCAATCCTCGATTATTGTTACCTGATGCAACCAATAAATTCAATGTATTGGACAATTTTCAGTTATGTTTTCTGTTGAGTCTATCATGACTTATTTCTGATCTGGACAGCAGTAGCATTTGCAGACTTAATAATGGTGGTTACAGTTTAGATTTTGTAACTCTATCGTCATTTACCGACCTAACATTAAGATATTAGGTGGATATATCTGATACAGCAGTGGATTGGTTTTCTTATTTTCTGTCTAGAACTACTTTTGCTGCTAAATCTAAAAGTAAACCATCTTCAGCTTTATTTAAGCATGGTGTGTCTCAAGATTTTGTTCTTGGATTGATGCTTTTGTTATTTATATCCCTTATATTGTCTTCTAAGAATGTTTAGTGTTAACTCCTATCATGGCTACACAGATGATATTCAGATATTTACCCTTAAATCTTCTGACATGTCAGTCTAAATTAATCCATGGAAATAGTTAAAATTCTAGGTATCTGATCATTTCTTTCAGTTGTATGATGATAAAAAAAGAGGTTCCAATTTGTGTTCCAGGTCCTTTCTCAAAAAGTTGTTTGCTTTTGACCCAAAAAGAACAGTGAAAAAGTCTAGCAAGAAATAATATGTAATAGTATACAATATCTTGCATACTATTAAATGACTATGCAAGACTAAAGACAGAGGTAAATAAGCGTATTGTCACCACTCAAACACTATGAACACCCAACATTTTTAATATAGTTGTAAGTACGGTTTCTCTATCTGTTCTATTTGTAGATATTTGTAAATATCTCTGTACCATGATATTTATTTGCTATTTATTTTAATTTGTCAATATACGAAAAGCCTACACTGGCTGAATAAAGAACCAAAGTGTGATCCTGACCACATCTATGGGAGCCATTGCCTAGACTGTTGGAGATCACGGTTTGTCTTTTCTTCAAGCTATTTTAAAAGTGGATATGCTTTCGTGTTTCAATACACTACACCACAGTAACATTATACATTCTCTGAGATTGCTGGGTTGCATTTTTTATGGAATGTCTCTAATTTAGTGAAGAAAAACTGAAAAAAATAGTTTTTTTCACTAAACAGATTAATTCCTCCAACAATTTCAGTGCCACATTATTTTATAAAAGCTTATTTTATTTTAAGGCTTTTGATGCTGTCCGTGCTAATGGTGAAAATAAGTGTGGAAGGTGCTGTAAATGCTGTAACCTTTAGCAAAAAAAATTGTTTTTTAAGCTTATGATCTGTGAAATATTTTAAAATAAAAAAACTCCAAGATGTATCCTAAATATAACAGTCACAAAGTGCAGAGCAGATCATAACAAAAGCAGTAATCCCAGTTTGAGTGCATTTCTTCTGTAATTTGCTGTTTTCAGACAATAACACCAACACAGTTGATCCAAACACAGGATAAACTCTACAATCTGGATACGTTTCCCCAACACTGTGAAAAATAAGCCACAACACATTTTCAAGGATGGGAGGCAGATTTATTTCAAAAATTATTATCATCCATGACTGTACAACAGATGCAATGAGTACAAATTATCCGTAATAGTCACACCTTGAACATGCTGAAAACAATTAGTCATCTTCAGATTACTATGAAAAGAATATAAATACATTTTAAAAACTCCTTATTGTGAACAGCAAATGAGAAACATGGTATGCATCCAACACAGCGTGAAACACAGCAGAAATCATGTGTAGACTTCATCCAAATGTACAACTAAAACAAATCACATTGTCATCAGGTGCCAAAGAATACGAGTTTAACTTACATTCATATTTATCTCTCTCCCTGCAGTGTGGCTGACTCACAGAAACATGAACATACAGCAAAATACAACAAAAAGAGACCATTTCATGTTCTTCGGTTCACATAACTGTATTTTATATGCACAATACAGAACAATAGATGATAAGCACACAATATACTGCGTTTGTCTGCATTTTTTAGAAAAGCAACCGTTCTGACTTCAGAATATTCAATGCTCTTTGCATCTTGCAGTAGTCTGGAGAATATTTATATCCTGCGTTTTGATAAAGCACACATCAGCAGTGTGATGTTTGGATGAGGCAAACAAGCTGCAACACGTCTGAAAACATCTTCCTCTGCTGTCACTCACTTCCCGCGTTGTTTCCTTTCACTTTAAACACACCTCCCTGATCCAAGAGGATTTTGCTGGTATCCAGTGTCACAACGTCTTTGCTGATGGAAAAAGAAAAGAAAATTAATAAGGTGAGTTGAAATTTATTACTTTAGTCACATGTAAGTGGTGGCTACCTTGTGAGACTCTCTTGTCTCAAACATTCAAGATTTTTACCAATAAAGGACACCCCTGATCATTCTGACCATTCTCCCAGATAAAGTCTGGTCTTAAAAGCAATGAGCTGCTGCTGCATGACTTTAAACAGGCTGCTCTAGCTCCTCCAATTAGGATGACTACAAGAAAATATGCAAAGTACAAAGGGCCAAAAGTCTGTCTATATGTCTATCTACCTATGAATATTTAAAATGCATTCATATTTAATTAATATCTTAATATAAGTTTGGAAAACTGAAGAGAATACCTTTCAGACTGATTTGTAAAACATTTAAAAAAGCAGTTTCTGGGAAGAAGTAAAATTTGGACACCCCCACATTTATTCACACTTTATAGTGAATAAAATTACACAAAGATATATTCCATCAGGTGCACATAATGAGAATGCTATTACTCTGTATTTTCCCTCTTTAAACATTGGTTATTAAGTTTAGTATAACTGCTGAAGTGAGAGTGAATTTCATGCAACATCCAAAGAGATCACTCAGAAATAAGAATTGACCACTTTAGGAGTTTTTAAGGGATTAAAAGCGGCCTCAATTTTTTAAATCACCTACTACATTATATTTCACATATATTTGTAAATCCAGAAATAAAGATAAAAACTCTCTCAACTAAAAAAGCTAAACTGATCTGAGCGTATAACTCCATCCTGTGGGAAGAGAATCCCAAGATAAAAGATTTCTGTTCTCGGGCACTTGAGAACAACAGGAACAAAATGTGAGGCAAGCGTTAGATTGACTCTTGTGGCCATTTGTTCCCATAAAGAAAATCAGGGGAAATTTAAATGTCATTTGATGAAAAGTGCCGATGTCAGAGGGCCATATCCGTCCTTATTCCCAGACAGCCATCATTGATAGCTTCAGAAAAGTGGGCCTTACATTTTCTCCCACATGAATAAAACGAAGCGTCATTTAGAAGAACACTGAGTAAAGTCTTAAGCTGGTTAATTCAAATTCTCTGTCTCCTTTAAGATAGACTTAAACCTTTAGAACCTTGAACTGTTTCTGTGACTGACATTATCTATTGTCACCTACAGATACTTGTCAAAAGAAATAAATAAGAAAGTTATGTTGATAAAAAGGAAGTAAATACTGACCTTACTCAATTGTCAATGTCCGATATGTGGTTCTCTATCTGCAATACAAGCAATTGAGGCATCAGAGCAATAATCTATAGAAATAGACATTCTGACATATAACATTTTATTCAGTTGGTTTCTTAATTTCATTAAAAAAAATTATGAGGATATATGCAATTTTACTGTTTCATATGATCAGGCTGCAGACTTAATTCTGAAAATACAATGAGAGACTCCCTTATGAAACAAACTCGCCATTTTTATTTAGGAGGTAGACAGGCATCCTCACTCTACCGATATGTTTAAGTTACCTTCTTCTTTATTCTCCTTATCTTTTACATCTCAATTTCACATAATGTTTTTATCAAGTTTATCAAAAACTTCCTGAAGACATGGAGTATTTATCATGACTGAGTCAAAATTCATAAATATGTGCTTTGTCAAACTATGTGAGGAGTTATTTCATTGGCAAATATTACCATAAAAAATTACTGGTAAAGAAACCAATGCTTAAAAATTATACAAAGATGGCTTCAGGTTGTGCCTCCGATCAAACAGTTTTTTATCTTGTATAAGTTTAAGGTGGTATTAATATCAAAAAAAGCATTGAAATCCTTCCTTTTTGTGTTTCCAGAAATTCAATAAAGGCTTCATAATCTCAACTCGTGTCTATAAGGATATATATTTTAAATTGTACAAAGAACTGTATCATATCACACAGAAACATAAAACGGTTCTGTTTTAGTTACCATTTTTCATGACCAGAATTTATACCACTTGGTACAGCTTTAATACGGATGGCTGGGCACAGATTCAACTCAGGCTACAATTTCTGTTTCATAGCCAAAGACGGTACATTGCTTTTATTTGAGAGCGTGAACAACCCACTCCCTCCTCGCAGAGAGAGAGACTGTCTGCTTGGGCTCCTCACCATGTCGCTGGTTCCTTCATCTTCAAAGTCATCCTCGCCTCCGTCCGTCATCTCTCCTGCCTCTACCTCGGCTGTTCCCTCCACCTCCTCTCCTCCGGAGTGGTCTTCGGCATCACCATGGAGACGATCACACACCTCCTCCTGTTTCCTCTGCATCTCTGGCAAAAGACAACGCAGAGACCGATGCCAGAACAAAACAGATTTTTTTTTTTCTGTTTCATAGAAGCAACATTTTCAAATTAGTTTGCCTCTTTTGTTTGTGTGTCTTTGTTCAATACTTTAAATTATGCAAACACTTTTTCTCTCTTCCAGTTAATATATTCACAGACGCTCCTACAGCAGACAGGTTCTGCCCTCCCTCTCTGTGGTTTCCTACCGGTCTCGGAGCGATGTTGCCTCTCAATCTTTTCCAGCCTTCCAAGCAGTGAGTCGATCTTTGTCTTGATCTGTGACAGCTCCTTCTTGATGGTTAGGAGCTGGTCTGTCTTCACTGTGAGCACACATACATACATTTAAAAAGCATAGTTAATGTGAGACATTAACTTCACCAAATGCACATCAAAGACCTTTTAAAACCCCTTTAAGACCTAAGTTTCAAATCTCCGACTGGGTATTCTTGCTTATTTTAATTGTACGCAGTTCTTTCAATCTCCTGTGGGAAAATATATCTGCCCATTTATCCATAACAACTGGAACTTTTAATTTCTAGCAGTAATTTTCGTCTAATTTACCGCCTATTGAAGGAGTGCCCATTTCACTCGCTGCTACATCGAGAATGAAATTACTGTAATAGCCCGGTATTGGTTGGAAAACGCAACGTCTCACCTTTTAGAAACCATTGGAATTTTTCAGATTACGGTAATGCTAATTTGGCTGGATCGTCGCTGATCCGTTCTGTCTGGAAGGTTTTAAGTAAAACTGGAGGCAAAAATCAACAAACATTATATGAAATGATTTGATTTGATGTGTGACTGTTTTTGAATATTTGATTTCTTTAAATATTTGGTTTCTAAGGTTGTTCAAGCATTTTGAACAACCTTATTTTGGAGAAACAGAAAAGTGAGGCAAAGAGAAGGTCAGTCTGGTCTTTTTCAAAGTAAATTTCTCCCAGTTTCGTCATAAAGTGAATGTTATCACCACCATACTGTATTTACTATAATATACTATAATTGTAACAAACAGCATTTCAAAGAAGCGTTTAAATCCACTGCATAAAAAGAGATATAGCCATTTTTTAAATCACCATCTAACACTAGAAATTAGAAAGATAGAGAGCAGAACCACTAGTTTCAGCAAGTCACCAAAGTCATAAATCCATGAACCCACATGAAATGGGAGCTATAAGGTCGCACCTGAGCATTGGCTCATAGAGAGAGAATGTGATTCATGGCCTGTGAATTATTGCAATAAAGTCGTACAGTTTGAACTGGACCAGAAAACAACTACTGAAAATATTGTGCGGTGTGTGCACATCTTAAGACGCAAAGCAGCCCAGACCGTCACTCTACCACCATTACGCTTGACTTGTGCAAATGTTCTCATAGTTTTATGTCAGATGCAGCAAACAAACTTTAACATAAAACTAACAGACAACTTTGAGGTAGCTTCCCTTTTGTCTCATCAGACTACAGAATATTTCCCCCAAAATTCTTGTGGATTATCAAGATGTTTTTTGACAAATGTGTGATTTATGTTCACATAATCAAACAGAAGAAATCCTAAGTGAATGCTGTAACAAATATCTCATAGTTACCATTAAGCCTGATTAAATTCTTGTTTATTGCATTTTTTTTTACTTTGCTTCTGTGTTTGAGATTAACAACGGACCTATGTTTTTATTATAGAAAATTACAGTTTTATTACAGAAATAAAGTAGTGTTTCTTCAACTGCTATTAAGGAAGTTCGATTAAACGAAATAAATTTTCCTTCTTTAACATTTGTCACACACAAAAAAAAATCTGTGAAATGTTTGAAGCTGGTAAAGGAATAAAGTTATGCTGATGTGAGAGAAGCATAAATCAATGGAACTTTCTGTCCTTTATTTAGGTTTCAGACACAATTCTAGGAATATTTTAATCAGATTATGATTCAATAATATTTTTTTTTATCTTTATAGTACTATGTAGAAAAAAGTTATTTCAAAGAAAATAGATCAAAATAACTGGGAAAGAATTTTTGAAAATGGTCAAATGCTGCTATAAATATAGGTAATTTTGCCACCTTAAAATTTTACTCAAATTTACTTACTTTTTTTCATTTGCAAAGCCTTTGTTCCCTGGTCACAGCTTTTACTTTGGCGAGTACATTCTTTTAAGGAAAACAACACAAACAACACCAAAGTTGTAGCAAGCCATAATAATTAACTCTCTCCAAGCAAAGCAGGAAAAATTAATTAGTGGAATGAAAAGGGGGAGAAAAAGTAAACATACGTTTAGAACCTGTGATGGACGAGCCGATGTTGATTGCTCGGGAGGATGAAGAGGAGGAGGAGGAGGAAGAAGAACAGGCTCTGACCGGAAAGGAGGATTTGGCTCTGCGATTGGACGGAACAACTAGCCGAGAGCGTTTAATGGGGATGACGGCTCGGGTCGGGGGCACAACACGGCCGTGGTACTCGAAGAGTCTGAAGGCACAAGAAAACATGAAGCTGGGGAAACAGAAATGTTTAAACAATTCTAAAATGTAAATAAAAAAATAAAAATGTCTTACATGGAGAAAAGTAACTCATGATTGACTGTCAACAAAAAAATGCTGTATATTGCCTCATTCACTTAGACTGAGCAGAAAGAAAGACTCACAAAGTATCAAGATAGACTTTAAAACTGCCACATTTTAAAATAAAATCCACCTCAACTTGTTAAAACAAGCCAAATCCCCCTTAAATTTCATGGAATAATGCAGATTTCATCTCTCCTAAAAATAAGAAACCAGTGGGGAAGTAAACAAACTGCTTAAAATGTCAAAAGTAGGGAACAGTCTCTGCCTTACTGGCGCAAATGACCAGCCAGGGGACTATCTGACATTCTACGGATAAAAGCATCATTAGCGAGCCCAATGGAGACGGGAAAAAAAAACCCTCCTCAATAAGACATTCATTAAGGCTATGATAATGCATTTACTACTCAGATGGAAATAAGGGTTATTCTGCACAAAAAATGAAAAATTGGCAGGAAGGATTTGTTCACTAAAGGGCAAAAATATCACAAGAGAGGCACTTGCTGACAAAGAAGTGATAGGTTGAAGCTTTTTACATACCTGCTGTAGAAATCATCTCTGTAGTAATCATAGTCAAACTCATAGCCACTGTGGACAAAATAAAACAAGCGTTGTTTTCATTGTGTTCTGTGCATACATTGGGAACAAGAAAAAAACATAAAAAGGAGGTAAAATCTGGAACATTGGCATTTAGGCTGAATAATGTATTCAATGGTGTTTTTAAAGTAAGAGGCTGACATTTTGGAAAAATATCATCGTCTTATTAAAGGTTTTATTAGAGAAGACTCTTGATTTGAGTATACATGAGGTGTACTGTCACTCAAAAGGGTTTTAAAAGTATATGTTACTTTACTCATGTAGACCAGTTCTTTTGTGATTATGATTAATATAGCTGTCAGGAGCATTAATAATATTTGAAAAACTTTATTTTTTGAGAATTCAGTGAGGAAGACTCTTGGTCACTGAGGTGACAAAGAACCTAATGGTCACAAAGACACAGCTCCAGTTTTAACTTGTGGAATGATCAAGAATGTGACCAGACAGACATGGTAGTCTGCTTGAATTTAACAGAAATACAGCCGAGAGATTGTCAGATTGGGAGAAACAAAGTTTTAGGCTGAACTCCAAACATCATTCTAGAAGAAAAACAAACAAAACTCACCACATGGCAAACACCATTTCTATTATGAAGCATGGTGGTGGCAGCATCATGCTGAGATTGTGGGGGGGGGGGGGGGGGGGTTAAAAAAAAAACAAAAAAAAAAGTCTGCATACAAGGGAGGAGGACGGGGCCCAAATAAAAAGAGAGAAAAAAAACCTTCTTTACAGTCCTC
>CAEGAE010031331.1:0-17789 GCA_903067095.1 Girardinus metallicus | reverse complement strand
GGACAGATGATGTTCTTGCAGCCCGTCTTGTCGTGCTCCACCTTATGTCCGCAGGTGGGACAGGCCCGGATGGAGGGACAACCCTCAACATCCCGGACCTCAGGAAAGGATGTGGTCTCGCAGGTCCTGAGCAGCTCCAGGTCATGGTTTTTACAGTCGTCATTGTCACAGCGATCAGAGCGTGGAGCCGGACCTTTCCACGGCTTCAAGCACTGCCAGCAGAACTGGACCTGTTTCTTCTGGTCTGCAGCGCAAACTAAGCACTGAACGCAGAGGTTAGTCAGGTTCTTTCTTTCAACGTAGCTCTTACACCCAGGGCACTGTAAGAGGAAGACATAATGATTTAAGTAGAACAGTTAAAGGCAAGAATGACCTGAAGTTAGAGACATTTACTTCTCTAAACTCCTGGTACTCTGCAGCAGCCAGGCGAGCGATGGTCTCTTCAAAGTATTCCATCTCTTCAACGCTCAGGTCCGCCAGGCGCCGCACCTCTCGATACGGCCACACAACGCCACATATCTCCTGGGTCTCTTCGTCTATAGCAGGACACCTGAACTTGTACTGACCCTAAGATGTTCAGAAAAACGCAATCTGTAACCATAAAGACGCAGAACAACTGGTTTGGTGTTTGAACAACTGGGTTACACCTTGGGAATAGGGGTTTATGTCACGGTCCCATTTTAAACACATCATATGTCCTTTTTAAAAAATACTGAGCTAATGTATGTTTTTAGGAAAGCAGGTCAAAAAGCCTCCCTCAGTCCACTGAGATCTGCAATGTTTTGGTCAACCAATGTACCTGTTTGCAGCCATTGGCACTTTGTGCTTTTTTAATGGAAGAAAGACAGAGAATTGAAAATGTACTACAAAATGAAAAACATGACGCCTTCAAGAAAGGTTGGGAACTATGTCTCCCTGTCTTTAAACTCAAAAATACACATGAGTCCTTTTCACCTAAATGCATCACGGTTACTGCATCCCAGATGGACACAGATAGAGAACAAGCTGACACCAAATGAAATGAAGTTCATTCTATAATTATCGTTTTATTTCCTTGTAATTATACAGCCTTTAAAAACAACAATTTTATTAATGAATCCTACTGTTTGGACTAAATTTAACTTTGGCAATTTTCTCCTCTTATGTACAATGTCTTTAGTTGTTAGTTTTAGTTGCGCATTGGAACAATTTAAATTTTGAAATAAAAGCACGTTAGAAGGTGTAACAATGAAAAGAAATGACGAAAGAAAGAATGTAAAAGAATATAAAACGTGTGTGATGTCATTACGTACCTGCTCCAGCAGGCTGCGACACCAGCCAGTCAGAGATTGTGGAGTGACAGCGTGACCGCAGGACATTTCAGCTCGAAGACCCTGGTCTTCATCATCACTAACTAATGGGACAGACAATAAGTTGGACAGTGAAGTAGTGGACATTATACTGAAAAAAGTAAAGGTAAAACTTGACCATCCCTACTTTACAAATGATTCAGAAGCAAATACATAAATATAACAAATACTGATATAATAGTTTTCAGTCCTTACATGGAGGGTCCAGGTCATCAGGTCTGTCCACAAAGCTCAGCGTGGTGTCGTGGGGGTCATATCCTTTCTCGTCCTGATCTGAGCTGCTCATTTCAGACCTATTTTGTTCTTCCAATTTGTCGGCTAAAAGTGTCTGCCCTCATCCAGGAAATAATCTGAGTCGGCAGGCTGTCACGACACTCCTAAGGCAAGCTTGGTTTTTACTTTCAGTTTCTGCTTCTACAAATCTAAAAGTACAGAATATACATTTAGTCAAAGTCCCTGGCTGAATGCCTTCACTTTTACTCTCATATTAATGTAATATAACTGAGACCAAAGGGAATAAAATTGAAACATAATTTTTCAGAGGTTTTTGGTGAATCAATCTTAGTGGAAAACAAAACACGCCCTAGTTACAAGATCACTGGCAGAAAACACAGTTACACCCTGCAGATGTCACTAAAGGCAAAACTATTTAAATTCTTTTGGCTTCTATTGGATTTAATGCAGAAGAAATCAATTTACAATCAGTTTACCCTCAGTAGTTATCAAAACTCAGATCAGTCTGTCTCAACTTATGAAATTAATTCAATCTGAAATATGAAGGCTGTTATTCTCATCAAGTTAACAACTGGAAGAAGATATTTTTCATTTGACATTCATTGAAGGAGTCATCCATCATCATGGAATAATCTTTTTATTAAAGAACAAAGTAAATTTTATTATTAAGTGACTAATGTCATCTCATCGATCCACTGTGATTCACAGCATGGTGTTGATTCAGTGCCAGGATAGAAAAACACCAGCAATCTTAGAAAAGCAACTGTTACTGCCCATCAATCTGGAAGAGTTAAACCAGTTCAAACTGTGTGATGTCCGTCAGTCTGAAGACAGAAAGATTATTCACACATCGAAACACTTACAGGGTTATGAGCCTTAGTAGAGGGGGTGAAACAGAAAGGCTCTCTGGTGTGCCGTACTTACGTCATCTCAGTGTAGATCAGACTAGCTAAACTGGATCCAGTCCCCAACTGGAGTCAAACTGAACCAGAAGATGAGAATCTTCTCTCATATGTAGAGATCAAGTGTTTGCCAACCAGGGGGGTTGTTGCTTTAAATAACTGAGTTCAGCACATCATCATTTAACACCATAAATGCGTAAATGATAAACAGATACATTGAATTACATGAGACCATTTAATACATGGTGAGCACTAATAAATTCAACTTATCAGTAATTATAGGAACCTTTCATCATTATGTAAATATAATGCAATAGTTGATTAAAGTCACTAAATGATAATATTCTGAATAATAACTACTGGGCCTTGCCTGCATAAAGATTAGTTTTACACCCAACAATAAAGACCAGACATTAAACAAAATCTGTTTAATATGAACTTTATTTGTTTTACAAAATCAGGTCACTTACATATTTGGAAAGCAAAGTATAAGGTTAGAAACAAACAAAAAAACAACTGTTAAAGGTGATGAACATGAACAAGAAGACCTGGAACATTTTTTAATATTACAAAATTAACTTTGTCAAGAAATAACAACTTTCAGTATCTGTGCCACACAGGTATGGTTGTCTGTCTGGGAGCCACACCATCACTGCAGGGGATGAAGTAGGAGCTGGTCTCCAGACACTTAGGGGTCAGCTTCAGACACACGAAGCAGAACTCCACCTGGCAGCGTGGACAGATGATGTTCTTGCAGCCCGTCTTGTCGTGCTCCACCTTATGTCCGCAGGTGGGACAGGCCCGGATGGAGGGACAGTCCTTGACCCCCTCCACCTGAGGGAGACAGGTGGTCTTGCAGGTCCTGAGCAGCTCCAGGTCATGGTTGATGCAGCCATTATTGTCACAGCGATCGGAGCGTGGAGCCGGACCTTTCCACGGCTTCAAGCACTGCCAGCAGAACTGGACCTCTGCATTCTTATCTGCTGTGCAAATTAAGCACTGAACGCAGAGGTTAGTCAGGTCCTCTCTCTCAATGTAGGAGCTGCAGCCAGGACACTGCAGGGCAAAAAAGAAAAGAAAACAACGCAAAACAAAAGGAAAGAAGTTACCCCATTGCAGAACATTGTTTCATGAATTTGTCTTGAGTTAGCATGATGCTTACTGTTTTAAAATCACAGTACTCTGTAGCAGCCAGACGGGCCATGTTCTCTTCAAAGTGCTGCATTTCTGCAGCAGTCAGGACGGCCAGGCGACGCACCTCTTGATACGACCACAGAGCGTCACACTTGTGCAGGGTGCCGTCCTTTAGAGCTGGACATTTAAATTTATACTGGCCCTGAAATTTTGTAATATTTAGAAGACAATACTATTAACTTGGATTATATTCTTGCTCTCAAGCATCATTTACACACACTTCAGACAGTAATGGTAAATGGACTGAACTTATATAGCGCTTTATCCAATCATTTTTGACCACTCAAAGCGCTTTACACTAGAGCCATTCACCCATTCGCTCTCACATTCATACACCGATACGCAGATCAGTAGGCAATTTGGGGTTAAGTGCCTTGCCCAAGGGCACATCGACATGGGGCAGGAGGAAGCTGGAATTGAACCTACAACCTTCCGATCACAACTACTCTTCCCACAAAGCCACAGTCGCCCCGTTCAGTACAACATCCTGAAAGATTAATTTGATGAGTGAAGAGTTTATAGTCCCACTGAAGTAAACTAATTAATTTACTTCAATTAATTAACTTTAATTGAAGTAAATTAAGATACAGCACTGCATTAAAATTGATGGATAATTTTAGTGGACATTGTAGTTGCTATAAATGTCTCTTAGCTTTATAACATTAAATATGTTACTCTGTCTTGTATTGGTTATATTGTAATCAACGATGGATTACATTAACTGATTATTGTTGAAAAACAAGGAAATGTCTAATTAAAATCATAATTTTGACAGTAACTCATCCTGTGAAAATGCGCTTTACTGGCCCAGTTTATGGCCCACAACATAAAACTGGGCTGCATGTGTCATCTTGGACTTTATGCTGGGCCTTTGCACAGAGCCTTCACTTCAACGATAAATGTGCTAGTGAGAAAACAAAAGTAAACTTTTAGCAGTTGGAAAGTACCTGATCCAGCAGGCTGCGGCACCACCCGGTGAGCGACTGCGGGGTGACAGCGTGACCGCAGGACATCTCCGCCCGGAGACCCTCATCTCCCTCATCCGGGGCTAGAAGAGAACAGACCCCAATAATAACAACAACAACAACAACAACAATAATACTAATAACAATAATAATAATAATAATACATATGCCATCTTGTTTTTTAGCAGCCACGAAGAAACTGTGTCCTCATGTACCCATGGACTTGCATGTTAGTGTTTTTAAGGTCTCTAAAACAAAAGCAACGTCACTTCAACACCAACACAAAAACAGTTTACAGCTTCTTACGCAACGGATCCAGAGCATCTGGCCTGTTGACGAACTTCAGCGTCGTGTCTCTCCGGTCGTATCTTTTCTCTTCGTGGCCCTGCGTGGTCATTTTGTTTCTGCTCTCCTCCTCGACTTGAACCAACTTTTGTCCGTCTGCAGCCAAAAGACGTGCTCTAATGGAGCTGCTGCTGCTGCTGCTGCGTCACGTTCAGAGCCAATGGCTGTTGTTACTTTCAGTTTCTCTCATTTTGACCAACCAGTGATGATGAAGAAGGACACAAAAGAAAGTTAAAACCTCATCTTGTTTGCACTGATGTTAGTTAAAAGTAACCCTTCAGATAACACCTGCTGCTTTTTCTCTCTACCATAGTCGAAAGCAGCACGAGCAATAAATAAAATTACTATGCAATTGTTTTTTTTTTTCACAGTTTGAGAAGCAACCATGTAAAGAGTTTGCAAACAACCACAGTCACATCACATGATCTCTGTCGGAAAACAAGGTGATTTCCTGCAATTAATCGTCCCTATAAAATCTCAGACGTATAATACATAGCAGGACATCATGTACATAAAGCAATTAGTATGTGAGTATAAAATTTCCTGTATTTTCTTTTTTTTTTGTCTCTGCTCAGATATGCGTATTTTATTTATTCAATTGTTATTATCATCTAAAGCAGAACACATATACAGGAGATTAAACAGAGCAGCATTATGTTGAATGTGCTTCTGAAAATATACTACCTAAAAACAGCTTGTTGATACCAGCATGTCATGGGAGAGAATAAGAATAATAAGCTGAAAGAATAAGAACAGCAAGAGCCCTGCATTGTGTGAAACAGAAAACAGAAAGTAAAGACCTGTATGACGTCAGATCCCGTTGCTGTTTGTCCGCATTTCTGTCAGGTGTTGAGACGGAGCAGCCAGAAAAGAGCGCAGCGCAGTTTGCGGGAAGATGGGGAAAATCTACCAGGTCGTAGTTCATGGACTGAGAGGAGAGAAGCTGATGATTGACCTCTGCAACACCGAGGAGCAGATGCAGAAAATGACGGTGCGGCAGCTGAAGGAAAAGATCGTTGAGAGGCTTCCTCAGACCGCAGGTAACTAAAGAAAAAGGCAACTTGATTCTGTAATGGCAGAATTTATAGGCGGTAAGTTGTCCAATATATTTGGTGTATTTTCTCTACGTCTGTCTGTCTGTCAGCAGGACGCAAGCTGCTCCTCTTATACTTATCAACTTTATTGATCGACAGGTTGGGTTAAGTGGCCATGGAAACAGATTAATGCTCGTTTTTGTAAAATAAAGTAGGTTGTTAAGTAAGAAACCGTTTACCCACTTCAGACTCACCTGACTCTTCAATAACAAACATGTTTTTCTAGACCAAACTTTGCTTGCAAATCAAAATTGAAAGTAAATTTCATGGTGACTCATGTTTTCCCTCATTGGCTTATTAGTGCTGTAGTGGTAGAGGTCAGTATTAGCTTTACCATTAATGTCTTGAACTGCTTTCTGGGTTGTTTCAGGTAAATAAATAAAATAAATAAATGAGCCAACTGATGTGTTTAAAGTGCATCTGCATTGTATGTAATTTACCAAACCTTTATTTTCAACGGACTAAAGTCCTGAACTTCTTGTTGTTCAGGACTTTAGTCCTGAACAGGTTCATCGAGAGTTGTCCCATTGGCCACCATTAGGTAAAAAATTTGGAGCATTAGCGCTTGAATATTCTGACAAATCAAACTGGCAGATTTTTTGAATGTAATACTTGAAAACATGAATGTAGGTCAGTGACAATATACTCTGAGGATCAAGGTAATTTTCTAGGCGACTTAAATTTCAAGTTTCACCAACATGAATCAAACTCCTGGAACTCTGTTAGCATTTAGCATCGATGTGTCGTCCCAAGATTATAAGCATAAGCAGCCACTCAGTACAAAACTATCTGGCAGGTGTTTTTTAGGTGTTGTGGATTTGGAGATGGAAAGTAAAAGATGCTAAGTCATTGACAATGTCACCATCTCAACTCTGTTGGTCCTCAGGTATCAATGTAAGAAATATAAACCTATAGAAGTAACATTTTACATCAGCAACTTGATACATTTGAGAATGAAGATCCAGATTAATTAAGGTTTAAGATGAAATTTTTAGGGTCCAAAAACGTGTAAACACTTTAAAAATCTATTTTGAAACCTTGTTTATATCTGCGTGTGCTTTCTTGTTTGTGTTTTTGCAGGAGAGGAGAACCTGCGGCTGATCTTTACAGACAAGCACCTGGAAGGAGACACTACGCTGCTGTCCGAGTACGGGATCCAGCACATGTCCGTCGTCCAGCTGGTGCTGAAGGTTCCTGGAGGATAGATGGCGTAACTGGGACCATTTGGATCTTCTTCTTTTACTGCCGTTGCTGTTGCCGCCAACCGCAGGGAATCCTGTTCACTCCTGACTCTTGTTTACAAATATGAAAGCCATAATCATTGACAAAAAAAATACTGGTAATGTTTTTTGTGTATTCACTTGTAGTAATCTTCAGATGTTCAAATGTTTTCAACTGTTGCATTAAATAAACATATTTTATGTAATTTAATATCACTTCTCTTGTGCTGATAATAGGACTCGACACCAAACATAAACATAGTTCTGGAAGTATTTACTGCAAGAAAACAGACTTGATCAAGAGGATCAAAATGTAGATTTCAGTTTTATGTTACAATATTCCGATGTTCACTGTTGAATCCGAATCCTATCAGGTGTTTTTTGAGCTGCAACAATCTGTTGAAACAGTTCAGCAAACTTTTGGTGATTTTAAATCAGTGTTCAGAAGTAAAAAAATAAAAAAAAAAACTACTGAAAACATATGTTTTCTTTGAAAAAACTACATGTTTCAGACAGGGAGCTAAGTTTGTGGACGCACTCAAATAAAATGAAGTCTTTCTAGACGCAAAAAAAAGAGTCTTGTATTGTCTACTGAGTACTACTGAGAATCACCAGAAAATCAGACCTGTGGCCCATATTGTATTCTAACATTATTAGATCAAACCATTACGATGACCTCAAAGCTTTCATGCATTCAAAAACCTATGCATTGCAGAAAAGTACAGGAAGTCACAATAGTTTAAATATCATGTCTGTCAATTGAGAGTTATTTCTAGGGGACTCTGAATAAAATTGTTTAAACTTGAGTTTAAACAATTGTGTTTTGTGCCTTGATAGTAACTTAATATGCAAGTGTTTGGATGTCAGTTTTCTGATTTCTAAAAATGCTAAAGGGGCTAAACTTACAGCACCACAACAGCACAACTTTCATACTTCCAGCCACATTCATGAACCGGGTGTCTTACTCAAAGGGGCAACAGGTGGTGTTATAAACAAAGTACAGCTATATTCCACTCAATATTTAGTCTTAAGCTAAAATAAAACTTGCTGTCATTTACACGTCATTCAGTTCGTCCAAATGTTTATTTAGGCTGAAACACAATCTGTCTGCCAGAGTTTTAACACGGAATCAAAACGTTTCGAGTATTTCTCTACATCTTTTTGATGAATTTTTTTAATGCAACATGTCCGACTGTCCCTGAATGCAACATCGTCTCTATCGTAATGAGAAGAGAAACAGAAAGTATTCAGTTTTAATTGTACATTAACGCGTAAGAAACGTCCCACAGCGTCAAAAGAAGTTGGGGTTTTTGTATCCAGTGGATGTCAACAAAAGTGTAAATCTGAAGGTAAGTTCGTTGTTTTATTTTGTGTTGGAGTTTTTGCTACCCCGAAATTAGAACTACGTTTACCGCATCGACTTTGTTGCAGCCTCCACTGCCGATGGGCCGATCACCAGCAGGAAGAAAAAATGAGTTTCTGGTGGAAAACAGGTAAAACCTCTATAATATCCCAAGTAATTATGACAAGAAAAGAGTAGCCTGTAAGTGTCATAATCAAACAAGAGTGGCGTTACTTCACAAATACATTGCTGAAGTAAAATATAAACAAAATTGCCCAAATAAAATTTAGTAAGTGTGCAAGGAGATTTTAAGTATTAAGTGTTTGAAGACACGATCCAATTTATTCGCATGCAACGATGTAATTAAACATAAAAAATTTGAACACCTTCCCACAAAATAAACACATCAACAAATTCATTCAGTACAAACTACATCAAGTGGTGAGATTTTCTGTACAAATTACCTTCTAAAAATTCAGATGCACCGGGGTGGATAGAACAACCAGAAATTGTACTTAAGTAATAGAACTGTTACTTCTGAATACTATTATTTAAGAAAAAGCAAACAAACATTGTGCAATAAAAAAAAATTCTCTACCAAAATTACTGACAGTAAATGTAACTCATTACCATTCACCTCTTATCATGAAATATTTGGCATTGTGTACCTTATAGCCCTTGAACCTTATTTTGACACATTGCAACTACTGGGTATTTTGTTAGGAGTTTTGGGAAATGTGACAGACCAGCACAATGCAGTGAGCAAATGTTAGGTGGAAGATAAATAATTCATGGCTTTCTAATGTTTGTACAAATAAAACCCTGAATGTGTGCCATGCATTTGTAATCACAAGTAAGCCAACTCTTTGCTGCAGTTACACAAGTATGGTTGTGGTATTCCTACCAACGTTGCAGATCTATGGTCAGATTTTACCATTCCTCTTTGCTAAACAGCTCTTTCTCAGTCAGATTGAATAGAGAGATTGTAATGCTTGTTCTGACTCTGGCTGTTATTCTGGATTGTTTCCCTGTTGGAAGGTGGTGGCAACAATTGCATGGCAACCTCACTTCTGTCAGTCTGCCTCAGGGCAGCTGTGGCTACAGTATACCTCACCACCATCAGCTTATGAATGTGTGAATGACTGAATGTAGTGTGAAGCACCTTTGAGTCCCCAGGCTCTGTAAAGTGCTATATTACATGTAATGCACACTATATGTAATCCATTGTTTAAACTGGCAACCCACCAGCTAGAAATTACATCAAACTTATAGACTAAGACTTATTTTATTGTCGTTGTACAAAGACACAACATCAAAAATGGAAATTAAATGGCCACCAGAGGACACACACACACATACACACTTATGTAGCGCTTTTCAAAACACTCAAAGTCGCTTTATATGAAATCAGTCATTACCATTCATGCACACATTGTGTGTGTGGTGTCTAGTAGCCACAGAGATGAGGCTGCCATGCCACTGGGTCCTCTGACCACTACTGCCAGACAAGGTGGGTGAAGTGTCTTCCTCAAGGACACAACGACAGAGACGGATGGGGGCTCAGGCTGGTGACCAGGACAAAATCCTACTGCCATTGCCACCATCACCAGAAGATGCGGCATCGACTCGAGCTCCTGAGTCGATGCTGCTCCAGTCTGGTTCTCACCTAGCATCTGGATTTATACTGTGATTAAATTGAAACGAAACTATTCATAAGCTGGGTGACTTCCCAATGCACTGGATTTTATAGCTGGGGTTAAGAGTAAATATATATGCAGAATATTCTTTTCACATTTGTAAAAAAATACAAATTTAACCGCGACCATATCAAAACTGCTCTTTTGTAAAGCTGGACTTCAGCTCTTACCATCAGTGTGGTTAAGAGCTCTTACCTTCAGCTCTTAACCACACTGACAAACAGACCATCAGTGTGGTTATTTCTGGACGGTAAGCAGTCAGTTTTTTTTAATTTTTTTTTGTATAAAAAACAGAATTGACCTAATTCCAATATCAAAGAGTTGTTTCATTGACAAATAATGGCTTGCAATATTATTGCTGTTTTATTAACATTTTATGCAACAGGACACCTTTGACTAATTTCTGACAATCAATTCTGGCATTTCATTTACATTTGCAAACTAAATCCTCCAGATGTGAAGTACCACGGCTTGCACAACTATGGAGCAACATGCTACCTGAACAGTGTGCTGCAGGTTCTGTTCATGACCGAAGAATTCAGAGAAGCTGTGAACAGGTTTGTTTTACAGATTTGTGTATATTTACAATATGTCACGGGGAAATTTTGAAGGACTCTTGTGTATTTGACATTAATTTGTATTTTTTTTAGACTTATCAGTCCCAGTGAGGAATACATTGATCATCTTCTAAAAGGATTATTTGAAGAATTACTGAAACGGACAGGCAACACACACAGCATATTGAGAGCACTGGGAGTCAACAAAAGTACAGTATGAGATTGATTATGATGAGCCCTTTTTACATTTTATTATAAAATAATATGGATATTAACTATGGGCACCAGCAACCCTTCCGACCCCGTTAAGGGACTAAGGGTGAACAGAAAATGGATGGATGGATGGATGGATGGATGGATATTAACTCTAGTTGCAACTATTGTAATTATGTTGTCTCCAACTTATCATCACAATGAATGATTATGAATTAAAAATAGAACATTATTTTATAATGTTTGGATTAATTTATCACAGTCACTCAAAAACATTTTGAATGTTTTGACTTCTCCCATGTTTTGATTTCTCCCAGTGTATGAACAGCAAGATGCAGCAGAATACTTTGAAAGGATCTTAAGGAAGACCAGTGAAAATGTAGCAAAGGTACATTTACCAGTTGCAAATACTGTATATAAGGCTTAAAGGTAATACATATGCATGCTTGTAAATACATATATATATATACATATGTGGTTGGTTTGTGTTTCAGATCTTTCATGGACGGCTGAGTCACAGGACCACTTGTTTAAAGTGTCGGATACCGACTGACAGTGAAGGACCGTTCTGGCATCTTCCTCTTGAACTGGAGGATTCCTCTGGTGGAAGCTACAGCGTGGTGAGAATCTGACAAGTTAATATTTTACTGTTGCAAAGGGTTAAAGTTCAAACAGACACTTTTTTCACAAAAGAACAATATAAAATAGAGGTTGCTTAACTGAGTAATTTTAACACTTGAAATAGTTTTAACTACTTAAACTATTGTTGAAATAACTCTGTAAGCGTTAAATTAATGCCAATTCTGAAAAGGACCAACTGGACTCGGGATAGTGTTGATTTACCTCTGCAGAATTTGTTCTGTACAGAGATAAAGGAACTGACCATCTTTTGTTAGCAAATGGATTTAACAGGAAATAAAGTACATCTGCAGTAAAGTTTCCTTATCACAAAGTTTATTATAGATCAGGGCGTTACTTTTGCTTTTTTTTTTACTTCCTTATTGCCTGAAAAACTGAACAAAGAACAGTGTCTGCAGTAAATACACCACTTTACCATCCAAATGCTGGAAATCCATGGAGATGGTTTTAATGGCTAAGAGTGAGCTGTCATGCTCCCTATTTAGCTTACAAATATAAATTGAAATTAAACTTTCTTAATCCAGACTGGCAAAACTGGTCTCTTATGAAACTTTTTAACATTTTGAGACTAAAAACAGTGAGGATAAAAACAGTGCATAACTCTGTCATGAAAAGAAAACGCTTTTCACAGGTTTGTAATGCAGATTGTTTCTTTTCAAATGCTTGTTGTATTAGGAGAAGTTTAAAGAACATGTGCTCCTTGGTTTGCTTTTGAGGGAAAGTTGCTGAATTTGTGTGTTTATGAAGTTGAACTGAAAGCAAAAAAACGTAAAAAAAAAAAAAAAAGTGGTTCAATGCAAGACTTTGAGGAGTCCCTCATTATCGGTGATGTTGGGTAGCTTACTTTCTCCTCATGATCCTATTTGTTCACTAATGCTCTGTAACAAACTTCTGTGCCAAGTACTACGCCTAAACAAAGACACTAGAAGTCTTGGCTGACTGTGTGATCATCTCTAAGAGTCTTTTGATTCACATGTAGATATAATCATACTTTTTGTTCTGTGGGTAAAACTTTAGACTTCATGTACATATTACATTAAGGGTATATTTTATTTTTTGACATAAAAAAATATGTCAACACATAAAATATGATATGTGATAAATGCAAGCAGTTTAAAACTCTTTTTTTTTAACTGTTAAGTGTTTATCGTTGAGAGTTTTGTTCTAGACATAAATTCAGTTTCATTTTTTAGGAGAACGGCATCAAGATGTTTTTCACACCAACAATATTCAATGGAGATAACCAGGTGTACTGTCAAACCTGTGATGCTAAGGGTGACGCTACCAGAGTGAGTGTAAATCAGAAATGATCAGATTACTCAATACATGTTGAAATAATTAAAACACAGCAATATTTTAGGAACATTTTTAATAACTATGTATATCTGTTTCATCCTTCAGAAATATGTGATAACTCATCATCCAGATGTTCTGATTCTGATGCTGAAGAGGTTTGACTTCAGCTATCAGTTCATGTCTTACATCAAAATCCACCGTGAGGCTGAGGTTCCTCACTACATTGAGATACCAGAGGTAAAAATATCCAATATATTTTATTTAAAATAAGTCATAATCAGGAATTGTTGTTTTGCTTTTCTTTATTTTGTCTAATACTCTTGCTTATCAATCAGAATCAGACATATGAGCTTTATGCAGTTGTGGAGCATTTTGGTGATCTGAGAGGAGGACATTATCAGGCAGTAATCAAGTCCAAGGATGAAGGAGACGGATGGTTCATCTTTGATGATTGTTCGGTCACGCAGGTAAAACTTATTAAAGCTTTTTTTCCACCATCAACAGATTTTGTCCAGCATTGACATTGTAAAAAGAAATACATTAAAGGAAGAATAACAATCATATAATTCCTCTGTTTTTTCCTTCTATCAGTGTGGCACAAATCCTTTTCCTGACAATGTGAACGTTGCACCGTAAGTGTTGAAGAGAGATGACTCTTGTTCTTATCATACTGATTAAAACATACCATCACAAATTGTCAGTTTTTCATTCATCTGTCATTGGACCCCTTCGATAGTAAGTGAATTAAAGGATCATCTGAGATCAAATTGGACTTCAACTCTGTCATTCAACTCAGGATTCTTTCACCAACAAAACATTCAAGTTTTCAAGTTCACAGTTGAAGTGTGTTGCTTATTTGACACATTTCAGATTTGTTTCATTTATTGTTTAAAGTTAAATATCACACTCAGAGCACTGCTGTTGACCAGAGATAGACAAACTTTCTCCTGAAAGATTTTAAAAACAGCACCATTGTAATAAGTTAACTAATTATTCTGGGAGCAGCATGGTGAATAAAAGGATTTGATTATAAAAATGGTAAAATCCAACAGGCAAGGCATAGGGAGAGCTGGACCCAGAGTAAAACAAGAAAGAACAGAAGAAACCAGCAGTGAACAGTGAAAACCAGAGAGCTTATAGACTGAGGCAGGGGTGGAAAAGGACATAAGGGCAGGTGAAGTTTCGTTTTTCAGATAGTTTCATACATCGACATTGACTGACACACAAAATCAACTGAATCCGATTTTCTGTTGGATTCCGTGATGCTGAGCTGACATTGTCAGGTTTTACATCAAAACATCTCCAAACCATCACACTGCCACCTTCATGCTTTACAGCTGATATGAGGCTCTTTTGCTGGAATGTTGGTATTTGCAATTAGCCAACTGTGTCCTCATTACTGGTGTCCAGGTAATTCAGTTGTTGACTCATCTGTCCAACATTATTTAAAAAATCCTGGATTTTCATTTCCTCAGCCAAACTTTCATCTGGGTTACATGATTTTCTAACGGGAAAGCTTTCCTCTACATGTCTACCAGATTAGACGCATCCACTCATTTTCTGATTGCCACACCACTACAATGTACTGCAAACATTGAGTTGTATTTTTAATGTTGAAATTTTCAAAAATTGTATTTACTAGAGTCGGGGGTGGGAGGTGGCACTGCATTTTTTTGTTTAGTTAATTGGTTGACTAAAATAGTTTTCTTTAATTAATTTCCTCTTCCAGGTCTACATATGCCTATCTCCTATTTTACAGAAAGAAAGGTGAGAATCAACACATTGAATTAAATTGTTCCACTTTTTAAAAAGTGTATTGGATTAATTCACAGAGTGTCTCAATTTAAAATGTTTCATGTTATAGTTGCAGATTGTGTCATCAGTGACCCGTGCTCAGTCAGAGATTACAACCCAAACATCATTCAGGACCAAAGTCAAAAGGAGGAGAATCTGCAGCCGGGTGACAACACAGAAACATTTAATGGGAATATTTCCCTCACGGATAATAAGAAGAGAAAAACTGATCACATGTCCACTGAAGCTGAACCTGAGGTCAGGAATCCTGAAAAGGGAGAAGTAATTGAGTCAGAGGAGATTGATCCAGACGAACAGAGATTACCTGAAGAAAAAACAGGCAGAGAGAGACAGACTGTAGAGTTGAGTCAGGATGAGTCAAAATATCCTCAGAACACAACAATGGAGGACGCAGAGGAGCAGGACAGAAATCTGCTCACTGCAGAAGGTCAAATTCTGGATTTAGTTGCTGGAGAAACAGAACCAATGAATTTTGGAAATATGCAGACATACATTAATTATGATCATGATGAAGTCAGTGCTGGACGTGCAGCATTAGAGAAACAGAAAAACCCAGGGGAACAGCAGAGATTAACAGAGGAGGTCAGGAGGAAACATGAGACAGAAAACAGCAACAAACTGATCACAACATCAGAGGAAACAGGCGCTTCTGGTCAGGCAGAAAACAACAAACTGTTGCCAACTGAAATGATTACGATTTATAATCATAATCAAGCAGAAGGTGCTGTGCTTAATAAGCAAGAAAATCCAGAACCAAATGAACAGATTGATGAGGAGGCCAGTCATTTGAAAGAAAACCTTTCTGCACCTGACGGTAAAGGATTCAGTGAAATACCACAAAGTTTACTAAATCCAGATGATAATGAAATTACAGTCGATGTATCTAAAACACAAACACAAGAAACAATGGATATTTATGAAATTTGTGTTAATCAAGACAGGCCAAAGGTAGATGAAGGTGGAAAAAACAAAGAAAAGAGTCAGATAAAAGGAAAGAGAAACAGATCAGATCAAGAAAAGAAAGAAAATCAAGATAACACTGACAGGACAGGAGAGGATCAAATGGTAGAATACTCTGACAGTCCTCATGATGAGGAAAGCACAGTACATATGCAGAAGAAACACACCAAACAAAAGGTCCATATTAGTCATGACACACAAAATGAACTTGATTTGAAGAAAACCAGGAAAAATAAAAATTATAAGATGGCAGCAACACTGACAGGAAACCAGGGGGCTGATAGAGACGAAGAAACAAGACAAGAAAACTTTCAGAGCTACAGAAATAAAGAATCAGAGGACGCTGAAGCCAGGAGACGAGGTTCAAATCAGGCTGCATTTGAGCGCAAAATCATAGAAGAAGATATTAGGGAGTTTTCTCCTGGTGGTAAAGGTAAAACAAAATTAATGATAAAAACAATTACTGAGGAAACCGCAATCGTTAACAACAGCAACAACAGAAAAACAATAAGCGATGAAGGAAATGTTGACTGTGACTTGGAAGATGGTGATTTGCCTTCTGCAAAAGAAGAGACGACAATCCTCTCTGAACCTCTTCTACAAAAACAAAATCCCACATCGACGGAAATCACCAGAGGAGCAAAAGAAGACGAATACAGGATGAAGATTTCCCCTGAGACTGATCTTGAAGCACAACAAACAAGACATGACATGAAGAAGAAATGTTCATGTAGGTGCACCTGTGAGATTGTGTGAGCGCAAAGGAAGAAAGCAACAAAAAATAGTGACACAACTTTGTTTTTTTATTTATAGGATATGAAAAATGCATATCAGGACTCAAATGAAAAGACATCAAAGGCGTTTTAATAGCAGTCATTGTTTGCTGGTCCTTACGTTGCCCTGAAGGCCTTTGTAAGTCTGGATATATGGAATTACAAAGAGATACAGTGAAAGTTTTTTTAGTTTTTTGTTTTTTACCAAATAGCAAAAAATTTAACATAGCTTGAAAATAATATCAGCTAAATTTAATGCTTTTCATAAATTCTTTTTTGTTTGTTTTATCTGTCAATGCCAACATCTGTGCACCTTTTCCAGTTTAACTTTTATTTCTAGCATTGTGTTCTGCAATAAATTGTGTAAAAAATGTAACAGATTAGTTTCTTTTTTTGTCAAATGCCCATATTGTTTTCTACAAAACAGCTACATAAGATCATTCAAAGCAATAGAAAACATAACAACAGTACAGACTATTGTTTTGATTAACCCTGACATCTGAACAGTTGTGGACAAATATTTAGCAGGTGTTGCATGTGATGCAACACATGCAACAATTATTTAAAAACTGATACAGAATATTTAATTTTACATTTTTTTATTTTTTCCAGTGGTGGACAAAGTACTGAGCTATAAAGTATAGACACTTATGGTCAAATATTACGCAACTAAAAGTTGCTCACTCAAAAGTTTACTCAAGTTACTGAATAACTTACTTTTCAAAATACTTGGGTATTCAAAAGAACAAATTATATTTTTAATATCTCTATGTTGCTGTATTGTTTTTGCAGTGGTTTTACAGAACCTTCTAACTTGCTGAAGCCACCTGATGATGTATTGACATGTTGAACCACCTGTAAAAACGTCAGCAATAATTTTAATAATAATTAATAATTAAGTATTTTAAAAAGTAATAGAAGAAGGTTTTAGAGAGAAGATATTAGGGAGTTTTCTCCTGGTGGTAAAGGTAAAACAAAATTAATGATAAAAATAATTACTGAGGAAACCGCAATCGTTAACAACAGCAACAACAGAAAAACAATAAGCGATGAAGGAAATGTTGACTGTGACTTGGAAGATGGTGATTTGCCTTCTGCAAAAGAAGAGACGACAATCCTCTCTGAACCTCTTCTACAAAAACAAAATCCCACATCGACGGAAATCACCAGAGGAGCAAAAGAAGACGAATACAG
>CAEGAE010031310.1:0-12639 GCA_903067095.1 Girardinus metallicus | reverse complement strand
TATATATATATAAACTCCCTGATGTAATATGTAAAATAAATGTTAAGTTGAGGTTTTTGAAACCATAAAGAACTTAATTAGATGTTAAATCTAATATTAATTGCAAATCTTATTTTATATTCCATGAAATTATCGTGTGGAGCCATTTCTGATCCAATGTGTATACATTTTTTTTTTGTCTCCACATCTAGTATGTCCAAAGCAGAGCCATGAAACCACATGAAATCTCCCTAGTGAAGAAACTAGGGGTTTCTCTGTTCCTTATGTGTGTCTCAAATCTATATAAATATATATATATATTTCAGGTTGCTGAATAGGACAACTATTCAGACTTTACCTCAAATTTCCCGTGGTATTTTATTACAAATTTGTATTCCTCTTTTCAGGTGAGGTTTGGAGTTTATCTTTTTTTTTTTTGCTTTTGTAGGATTATTATTATTTGAAGTGGGCATGGGGCGGTAAACAGAAAAAATTAAAATAATTTACGGTTTTACAACGTCAAAGATTTTATATCAACGCTCCTTTTATGAGATGCCAGAGAAAGTGCTGTAGCTACCAGAAGGTGCTGCACACTGCCACACAGCTGCCTGGAAGAAGGCCACTACATTTTCCCTGACTTGCTTGGAACCTTGGGTGTGGAAACAAAGGAGTGGCACAGATTAGTCGTGTTTACACAACAACATTTGGCAATCTAAAAGAGATAATGACGTCATTAGCATATAATTCTGGGTGCTATCGCGGCTACCATCCTGGCCCATGCCTAGTTTAAGGGAACCTCCGGGTCAGAGTGGAGGCGGACTAACAGGAGGACGCAACGCTGAGGCAGTGCAGTGAGACGGGTGGCACTGAGGGGAGAACAGTAAGTGTAGATAGAAAGAGCAGAGAAAGAAGGAATATTTGCAAAGAATGAATATACAAGAAAAGGGAAATAGTTCTCGCTGAGGTTTTTGTTTTTTTTGTACCAAGCCAGAAGTTGTTCCTGGGAGGTTTGAGTTGGCCTTGAGTTGACGGTCTGTGAGATGTTTGGGTCTGAGGGAAGAAAGCCGACAGATCTTATATTTAATAACTTGGTAGTTTTATGTGTGATGATTTTTTTTTTGTCTTTAACACTTGACATAACATTTGATACTGTAAAATATTGTCCTATTGTATATGTGGCATCAAGGCACTTCGTAATTCTCTTTATATTTTTGTACGTCAATCATCGTTCCAGTTCCAATGAGAGGTATTATTTAAGAAGATGTATAACCTTAATGAATAATAATAAAAAAACAAGCCAATTCCCAAAAGGTTCCAGCTGTTTGAGCATTTGTTTTTGAAACTTGGAGTTCTTGCATCTTTTTTTTTTTTCAGCTTTTAAGCAAGACGTTCTAAGAACTGACAAGTAGGAGCTCCTCGCCTATCCATTTCATCCAAAATAAATAAATAACTTATGTCAGTTCAGCAAGGTAACATATTTTAAATGTAAGGAATATTTTGTTGATTCACATTGATTTTCCACATTCATGGGGTTCTCCACACTTCAGAAATGTGGACCCAGAGTCTGTTAAAACGGGGTGCCAGTGGTACTGAGTGCACAGGCATTAATATCAGACTGTAACGAAAATAACAGCAGAGCAGTGGCGCACAGTTTTGGACCAGCGCCTCGGGTCTCTCTCCACAGACTATCATTTTGCCAGTTAAACAGGACTGAGGCGCCCCCTGGTGGAGGAACATCCCAAAGCGTGATTCTCTATTCAGGAAGTCTTTGGTCTTTGACGGTTTGGGTTTCACAAAACAAAAACAGTTCAAATTTCCGAAAGAATTACATATATAAACAAATCTGCTTAATAAATTATGACGATTTTGTTTGTTGTTTTGGGTTAAGTGAATATTTCGCATTTGTTCACCTTCTTGATTGCTGATGTACCAGATGCTCTTCTTGCCTTGTAATTGTTTGTAGGCCCTCAAATATGGACCAGGACAGCTGGAGGACAACGGAGGAAGCTTGGAAGCCTTAGACTGCCATCTTAACTGGGAACTTTGTGAGCGGCAGCATCAGGACTCGACATTATGTGGAAATAATGGCAACATCTTAAAACACCAGCTAGCATGCTAAAGTGTGGGAGAAAATGGAGCTATCGAAATGACGGCGACAGTTAGAATAAAGTTAACTTAGTTACAAAGTTGCTTTAAAAAAGACTGTAATTTAAATTTGCTGTGTCTATCACAAGATAATATTGAGTTGAAAAGGTGCGTATGAGCGAGGAGGCCAACAAACCTGGCTCAGTTGTACCAGTTCTGTCACGAGAAATGGGTCACAATTCAAGCAAACTAATGTAGCAATCTTGTGGAAACACCCAAAGACACGTGACCCAAGTCTTAAAGTTTGAAAGGCAATTCCGATAACTTTTTTAAGTCTTTGAAGTAAAAATAAAAACATATATTTTAGCATTTCTAACCAACCTAAAATAGTTTAGTCTGATGTAATGACAATCAATGAGGGGAAAAACAGGTTGTATTTCCATACAGAGTATGTAAATATCTGGTTTCAGCTTCACCGTTCAGGCTCTTCTGCACCCTGCTGATAAGAGAATTGCTGTATTTTGGTGCCATGTGATGCTTTTTTTTAAACGATCAGCGTAACCTACCCCTAGATGTTTAAACTTTAACCTACCATTTATGTTTGTTTTTTTCAATATGCAAAATGTTGCAACATTAGTAACGCGACTAGAATACAGCTGGATCATCAATTCCACACTTTACAAATAGTTTCCTTATGAGAACTCAGGAGTTTTATCTGCTTCAACAAAAGAATAATTCGCTTTCCAAATATGACCTGACTGGAAGATTTGCTTGCACCGCCCCCTGCTGGCGCATAGCCGTCATTACTCCAGACCTTCCCCGTTGAGACAAACTCAACTAAACCAAGTGGCGAGAAGAGAACAATGAACCTAAATGCACGTAATGTAGCTCTGACACCATGAATGGCAATAAGCTTTTTATTTAAACATTAAGGCAGTGTCTTTTTTTGTGTGTTTTTCATTTTTACACTGCTATCCACAAAGCTTGCTGGTGGGCATGTAGAATTTAACCATGTGAATATTTCTTTTCATAATACCACCCTTGAAGCAAGCCACATAAATATTTACATCTCTTCAATTCTATATACAATCCTTGATATTATACAGTGGGTTATAATAAAAAAAAAATATGCACAAAATGGTTGAACAATGTACTGTTTGTCAATCATCCCCCCGCCCTCTTTCTCCTACGATTGGACAGTCCAGCAGATTTCGTCCTTTTAGGTTTTCGATGATTCATTTCATTTCTGCGAACACAAGTGTGCAATGACAAAAAAAAGAAAAAACAAAAGAAAAAAAGTACAGAATAAACAATATAAATGGATGCATGTTAAAAAGTCATTTCAGTGTACTTTTAAAAACAACACGTTAGTCATCGCTTTAGGGAACAGCTGGATATGGCTTCGTCTGGTTTTAGCGTCACATTCCAACGTTTCAGCAGTGGCAATGATGAGAACACACACAGACACGCCCACACACACACCCACACACAGAGAGGGAGCGACGGCGTGTTTCTGCCTCTACTGGCCTCAGTAGGAGGAGCTAAAGCACGGCTTAGAGGACGGGCGAGGAAGAGGAGGCGGTCCTATAACAGTCGGGTCTGCGCTGAGATGAGTTAAAAAACGAAAAAAAAAAAAAAACCAAACAAACAAAAGAAGAAAAAAAAAAAGATGCCAGAGAATCTTCTTGTACGTCTCGCGCAGAAATACTGCCTTGAAAAGGTGAGACTAATTTAGCAGAACCGCCTTCCCCTCCGCTTCCTCTGACGCGTACAATGAAGTACACTTAGTTTACAGGTTTAAAAGTGAAGAAAAACTTCGGATGGAGGTCCATGTAAGCAGTGCAGGAGTAAAACCATTAAAGCTAAGGCAGTGAGGGGAGAAAAAAAGAAAGCGAATGCATTAAAAAGGATAGCAGGACGTTTGATTTAAATCCGTTTGAACCCTTGCGAAGCAGTCGGTGACGGGGGTAAAAAACAAAAAAACATGTGCGTCACTTAATGAACTTCAGCACTAGAATTTGTAAAATAAATGGCACTTAACACTAAGAATATCTCTTTAACTGTACAAAATCTGCCCGGATGTGGAGATGTATCCGCGCACCCCCACGAGGCAGTAAAAGCTCCGAGACGGGACTCCAGCGGGCCAGCTAAGGCCGGCGTGGGGCGGCGAAGTCACAGAAAGATGGCTTTGTTTTTCTTTTTTAAATCACCTCTTTAATGCAAGGGAACTCCAAATTCAGAGCTTTAAACTTGTTCTCCACTCCGACGTGATTTGTTTTTCTTTTCTTACTGAAGCAGCGAGACGCCTCCGCAGTGGGATTTCTGCGCCGCCTCTTTAAAAAAGAAAAAAAAATGCCATCGTGATCACCTCGACAACTAAGTGCTTTATATGCAAAGAACTGTTCCGACAAACACAGACATGGTTAATATAAAAAAAAAAAAAACAGCAAGAAAGTGTCACTTGCCTCAGTGCCATCCATCTGGCAGCTCCTCCCAGTTCCCCCAACACACACACAGATTCATGACATCAGCAACGAACCGCTTAGTTTACCCTGTAAACCTCTGATATGATCCCACCTCACCTGCCTCAAACCCAACACCCCAACCCCAATACATCTTTGCAGATAACAGACGACAAATGACACCATCAAAAAAGATCACCACCAAAAATGTACTAAAAAAGTCGCAGCTCACGAAACACAGGACTGGACTGACAGTTCCAGAGAGAGAAACGAAAAGAATCAAAACAGAGGAAAAAGAAAAAAAAAAAACAAAAAAACAAGAAACCAAGATGCCGATTCTCCTCCTGTGTCCTTTTTGCTTGAGTTCTTGTAGTGGTAGCAGACCGCCGGCATACGGAGCTCGCCGTGAACAAGACAAGAGGGTCCCCGCTGTGAGAGTCGGGTCCAACACGGCGTCGTTACGGAGGCGCGAGCACGGAACGGTGGCACACGCCGAGCGCACGGCTCGATGTGTCTGTGTTGATAAGGCCAGTGAGGAATAGTAGTAAAAAAAAAAAAAAAAAAAAAGAAGAAGTGATTTGTCCTTCAGAGTAGTACTGGAGTGAATGCATAACACGTAAGTGCGAACGGACACACAGAGCCACAAAGATTCGTCCTCATCGTCCAGGGAGGAGGACTGCTTTACGGCGAACAGCGGCGGTGGAGGAGGGGGAGACGAGGTGCAGGACTGTCCTCTGAGTGCGTTTCTGTGTGTGTGAAGCAGTGTGTTTTCTGGTCACTCGCTGTCAGACAGGGTTTCATACTGAGAAACAAGCAGAGGCTTGGGTTCCTCCTCCCAGGGGCGACCCTGGCCGGGTCCGGGCCCCTGGCCGCCCTGCTGGCCAGACGAAGGGGAATGGGCTGAAACCGTCCCACCGGGGAAACGCATGATGAGCGGGCTGTATGGAAATGGGGTCGGTGTTGAACCTGAATGAGAGGGTACAAAATACATTTTAAAAAATGGCTTGAAGGTGACATCAATGTGCGACAGAGTAACCGCTGTAAAACAGAATTTTAATTTTTAAGACAAATTAAACTTTAGGTTTAAAGTCTCCATTAGCATGGCTAGCATAATTAAGACTACCGTCTGTGTGGTTTTTCTACAGAACATAATGCAAACCATTCATTTTAACTTCAGATTTTCAAAATGGCTGATAACATTTTCAATTACATTGCGTTTAATGGAAAACAAAAGGCTCAAAATGATAAAACAGAGCAAAGCTGCTGTTCTCTGGTTTGCCTTCCTGTTACCTGCTGAAAATCAAACTCTCTCTCTCACAGACATGTCTCAAGATACGTAGCAGTTTCCTTTAAATCGGCTTTTCAAGTGAACTCAGATAGGTAAACATAAAAAAAAAGCTGACGTCTTCTTAGCTCAGCATCTACCTAAACCAGGGTCAGCAACTTTTCCCGTTTAAAGAGCCACTTTGTCCCCATTGCTGCAAAACGAAACTCACCCAGAGCCGCAAGACTGATTTTCTAAACATGTACTACTTAAAATGTTTTATTATAAAATCTAACAAAAGTAAAATAAGATTTATTTATATTTTCAGATTTATTACCAATGAAAAAAACTGTTTCGTGTGAGTGAGGTGAGCCTTTTCTAAAAGTATGAAAAATAAAGATAAGTAGCATCATTTGAAGCTACTCACTTTTAAGAGCCTGCTGTAGATGTTAAAAGCAGATTTTTGTATAAAGACGTAAAGGAAAACCCATAAATTAGCCATAATAATAAAAAAAACATTTTGATTAAAACCGTATGATATAATTGCATCAGTAAAACCTCTAAATCTGAATGAAGATTAACCATTAACGTTCCCGACACCCATCTGGAAGCGGCGTGCATCGTACCTGCAGACAGAGGCCGGTCCTCCCACACCCGGCTGGTGAGGGGGGTCCGCCGGTTGCAGTCTCCCTCTGAGTGGACAGATGACACGGACGAGGGACGCTCGCTGCCGGACAGGCCCGGGCCCGGGGACTTGGCCTTGCGTCCGTTAGAGCGCCCGCTGCTCTTTGAGGACTTGGAGCCGCCTGCAAACAGAGGAGGACAAACTCTGATGCTCTTTGGACGAGTTCAAACCTAACTATTTTAATACATATCCTGAGTTACATGATTTTTTCCTTACAAAGCTGATTAAATTATATATCCAGTTACCAATGTGTATTACAAATACAAAAATAATCGTCAAGTTAAAGTAATGAATTCTAAGAAGATCTTTGACGTTTTCAAACTAAATTACGAAAAACAACAAACTTGGACAGTCTGGTGTAGATGGACAGAATTAGGTCATGGATGAAAGACCCTTGTGCAAATAAAACATTTAAAGAAACGTTTAATGTTTTCACAGAAAAGGATGAATAAATGGGTCAGAGTCAAGAAGTCACACATTTTAAATTATTCAATTTAAAAAAGTGAAATTTGTTTACTCTACATTTTGATTACACAACGATAAATTTAGGGCATTTGCCTCTGTTGAATGATAATTATGGCTTACAGCTAATAAAAACCAAATAATCTCACATTCTCAAAAAAGATCAATAAAAAAAAGGATTTTAACAGAAATGTCAGCCTCCTAAAAACCATACCCAGGTCCTCCACATTATATGTATATATAGATGGAGTTAACAGGGTGTCCGCTTATCCTTAACAGGTCATAAAAAGTCTTAATTTCATGTATCTAAAATTAACAAGTTAAAATGTATTGAATTCATGATTAAAAAAAAATAAGTTGAACTTTAATATGTTCATAACAGGACTTAAACTTTGCCTTGACAGGATGATTAAATCTTTATATTCTATGTATTTTTTTTCTTGCAGATCTTTTCTGTCAGGCAAAAGTTTGAGTCGCACTCACTCATTGTGACTCAAGATGGTTGAGGCTACTGCTAACTAGCTGCTAACAAAAACTTGCTAGCTAGCCAGCTTGATTTTTTTCATCTATCATTGGTAAGTGTTGCGATACAGGTCTTAAATTCCACTCATAATGGTCTTAAAAATCCGTACATTCGAGTTGGTGAAAGCTGCAGAAGCCCTGGACTAAAAACAGCGGCCCAATGCGTGAAGCGTCGACTATAAAACAAGCGAAGAGCGGCACCTTGTGAGAAGGAGTCTTCAGCTCGTCCGTCTGCAGACATGGCAGAACCCGTTGGGTTAGCAGCGCTGGACGGGGAGCGCTCCTCCGATGAGTCATCGTACTTTCCCATCAAGGCCTTTCTGATTATGGCCTCCAGGCCGATGGAGTTGCCAGATGCTTCTGGAGCCGGGTGGCTGCGCACACTCACGGGCCCTGGACGGGAACGCAGGCGCGGGTTTTTAAAGTGAAGAAGCAGTTTTTAACTAAAACCAAACCGAGCTCGCCTCATTTCCGTCAGAACATAGCAGAGTCTGAAAACACTTTAATGTGAGTCAGTCTTCCTATTACACCGCGTACCTGCAGTAGTGGAGGCTGGCATATTAAAGATTTCCGTTCCTGGCTGACCAGCATCTGGGATCACAGAGGAATCAGAGGTTAAGATCGACTGGTTCTGGTTTTTTATGGTTTTCATCCGTACGCCGAGGCGAGGCTCACTGAATTCAGCGTCGTTTCCATCGCCCGTCCTCTTCTTGATCATCTCCTGCTTCTTGGACTTCACGATAGCCGACGTGTTCTCCGTCAGCTTGCTGAAGAAAGCCGGAGGCTGGGAGGTATTGGGTGGAGAGCGGGAGCCGAGCCTGGTGGTGGAAAACCAGCAGGAAATTCAGACACACTTAGAATCACTTAGTTTAAGTCCCCTCTCTGTTTTTCTGTGCACAAAAAACCAGCTGATGACCTGAAGGCTGACTGGAAGCTCAGAAATCAAACCTTTCTTTTTGTTTAGTGAAGGCACCATACTAAGTGCTTTTACACAAAATACTGCAAATCTATTGTTTTCGCATTATGACAGCATGAAATATGCAATGTGCTTCTGACTGAAAAAGCCTCAAAATGACTCATTTTCAATATCAGGGATGTGTTGAAACATGTATTCAGGGAAAAGCAGATCTACAGAAGAAGCCATTTAGGAGGAAAGACGAGACTTTCAGCAGATAAAAGCAACAAAATGGAAAAGTTGCTCCGTTTTCTCCTGTTGAGTTTTCAACAATTTCGTCATAGTGGAAGATGTCGCAAATGTGTGTACATAGCAGGGACAAAAAAAAAAAAAAAAGAGACTTCAAAACCGTTTGTTTTGAAAAGTCTCTCACACACTTACCCTGTACATCTGACGGGTCTGAAAATAAAACTATTTGAACAGAAAAGCCAACAAACCCATTTTAAATAACCTTTATTTAACATATAAACAAATAAGACAACCTCCATTTCAATTACACAGATCAAAAACTGTGTAATTGAATACACCTAAATGAAAATTCAAGATGTCCCTTACCCTTGCTCCCCCTGCTCGTTGGGGTAGGAAGCCCCTCCCTGGACATCGGGCTCAGAGCTGGATGCAGGAGGAGACACCGGCTCAATGCAGTCATTGGAAACGTTGACAGGGGATGACTTGTGCTGCTGTGGAGATCTACAAACAACATGATTATTACATGTGATGCCGTGTTTTTGTTTTTATTTTTTCTTTTAAATTATTTTCGAAGTCCGGCCCACATTTCCTACCTGTCTCGGTTACATTCCCCACTAAAACCCTGTGAGTAGCGGGACGCCTGAGCGGACTCCTGTGACGTGGGCGGGGCCTGGGAGGCACTGGATGGACGGGTCAGGTCCAGAACCGGAGAGCCGTGGTAGCTCTGCTGCTGTTGCTGCTGCTGCTGGCTGTCCCTGTAGTCTTTAACTATCACCTCCTGGACAGAAACATTAACATGCAAGACATTAACATGAAGTTTTTATTTTATCTCCTGGTTACGGTTCTTCGCCGCGGCCTTACGCTGATGTGCTGCGCCAAAGTGACCACTCTCTGGCTGCCTTTGACACATGGGGATGAGGGCTGTTGGCCTGGAGACAGTCTCTCCTCTGACGGGGGTCGATAGAGTCCTTGTGGTGCTGCTGAGGAACAAATCCACACACGTTAAGAACACGCACACACACACACACACGCATCTGAACCTTTCAAAGTTAGCTCAGACTTTCCTTTTAAAGCAATAAGCGAATCATTTTAATAAAAACATGCACGCTTTGAAAAGTCTTCACAGCTTCAGCGGGTTTCACCAACAGGTGACGAGCCACAGTTTTCTCTTCTCGTGTTTTTTTCCACTGAAAGCTTTGCATAAACAGCCATTAACCAGAACTTTTGGCCAGAAGTGACACTAAAATTAACTGGTTTTGCGTCGGTGACTCATACAAGTAGAGTGTGCACAAAAAAGAAAAAAAATAATTTGCATAGACAAATATACAAAAGACCACATATGGGTTGAGCTAGTGTGTCTGTGAAGAGGAGGATCCAGAAGGAATTCACTGATGTAATGAAAACAAACCTGAGATTCTGTCAGAAGTCATTTATTCCTGCATGGCCAAGTGGAAATAATGGTTCCAACACAGTTTTTAGAAGACGTGTACCGATCACTGGTCTTTAAAAAGCCTGGCCTGCTGATTCTGAATTTTTTTTAGTCTGAAAAGTCACTAAATATAGCACAGTCGTGACATGGTGAGCTTCATTGCTCACCATTGTTTCCCTTTTTTTTGACATTCCAGCTGGACCAACCAAATCCAAGGCATCGACATGACCTGTGCCTCTCAGCTGTCTTCCCCATGAGTCTGTGAATGAATCCCAATAGCAGTGGGATCATCTGCTTCCCTACGAACTGATATGAATAAACAGTGACCGCTTAAAACAACTCTTTGAATTTAGTCATGAAGAGTTAAAGACCCAAGTGACATCTATGTAGTCCGGATGACAGAAAACTACCAAGTGTAAGGGAGAATATGAGAGTTTGAGATGTGCTGCCAAAAAAAAGCCTAAAAAGAGGAAAAATCAAACCATTTAGTAAAAAGATGCTCATGAATTTAGTTGATTTGACTTTAGTTGTGTTTCAATATATAATTTATATTAGTTTTATACTGATAAAGTTTTGCGTACATTTGTAACGGAAACAAAGCTAATGACCAAATCACCACTGCATGAGTGGGGCTCCTTCGTTTCTCGAGCGACACCAAACTGGTTTCAGGGATTCCCATTAAACAAGAAACCTGACGCAAAACGATCTCGTCAACAAAGCCGGCTGCAGCTGTGGCGGTCTTACCGAGCGTTCGGATGTCTTGTTCCTGAACAGACATCGGTTTGTTTTGAGTCTTTTCTCTACTCGGTGTGCCGCTGTCCTCGCGGCCGGACGGGTTGTCCGACTGGGAGGGCATCAGACGGCCTGCGGGCTGGGGGTAGGAGCCGTGGTAAATTCCCCCGGGGCTGGGACTGCAAAGCTTGGGGTCAGATTTGCCGGAGGTGCCGTGCTGCTCCTGCAGGTGTTTGGGCAGACCGCCCCTGGATTTGCCTCCATCGCGATTCTGCTCTTTGACTACGTTTGACTCCATGGCAGATGAGTAGGCGTCAGGCGGCACACCTGTTTTTTGGAAGGAGCCATGGAAACCCTGGTAGCGGGATGCTGAGGGCATGGTCCTGGTAGGAAAAAGAAAATCAAAACATACCACATATTTTTTTTGCATTTTATTGGAGAAAATGTTATTATAGTTTTAGGAAGCACAACTCCGGCTTACCGTAACACCGACGAGTGTTCGCTGACGGAAAGACTTTTGCCTCCGGTGTTGTGCAGCACGCTTGGCCTCTGCTGCACGTTCTCCTGGGTACGGGGAGACACCGGGGAATGCTGGTGGCCGTAGGGCTGGGACGCAGGTCTGCCGCTGCTGCTGCTGCTGCTGGACAGGCTGTGTTCTGTACCTGAGAAACACACACTCATGTTACTGTGCAAACATCTTCCCTCAAGATTCAACCATTAACACCCCTTTTACTTATTCACATTTTGCCATGTTACAATCACCCAACTTCAATGTTTTTTACTGGGAATTCATCTGATGGATGTAAATATTGCATAAGTGTGAAGTGTGGAAGGAAACAGGTATTTGTTTTTCTAACTTTTTTTGTTTCCTTTTACTGAACCATCTGCAATTTCAATTCACTTTTACATTATACTGTTACTAATAATGTCTTGTGATTGTTCTTGACATTCTACAGCCAGGACAAGGTAAACTAAAATATATTTTGATAATTTTAACTGACCTGACAAGAGAAGTTTAGTCTGATTTAATTTCAGACGGTGAGAAAAAAATATGTTAATAGGTTTGTGAAAATATCTGGTTTCAGCTGTAAATGACGTTTTCCAAATTTACGCATTGGATTGTAATTTAATACCAAACTGTGCAGTTTGAATATCAAACATTTTCAAGGACTTCATGCAGAAGCAAAAGCACTTTCCAAACCTTGAAAACACTTTGAATTGAAATTCAAGAATCCTCCAGGTTTTCAAGCACCAGTACGATCCCTGATTCTGTATTCAGCCATCTTTCCTCTGACACTCAGAAGCAGTTGTGGTCTGATGAGACCAACATTTTACTGCCCAACACTGAACATAATCCCCAAAGGAAACCCCGGTCATTCTCAGTTCACTTCACGATTATGTGCGTCTGTGGTCTGATCCGCCACGTAATACCTCCATTAAACACATCTTGTGTTTGGAACGTGAGCAAACACGTTTTTAAACACAGATTAAGGCAGAAAAACAGAATCGTTTAGGTACCTGGTCGCCAGATGGGGGCGTGCTCCACATTTCCCAAAGACCCTCCCCTGTCTCTGTCTCTTTCCCTGTCCCGATCCCGTTCCCGATCCCGATCTCTCTCTCGTTCCCGCTCCCGCTCTCTGTCTCGCTCCCGTTCTCGGTCCCTGTCCCGTTCGCGGTCTCTTTCCCGCTCCGACGATGACGCGCTCTGCATTTTGCTCATGTGTGAGGGGCCGACTGGAATGACAAAAAAAAAAAAAAAGGGGGGGGGGGGGGGGGGGGGTTAACCAATCAGAACAGCCAGATCTTTTTTTATGCGGGGGGGGAGCTCAAAGCAAAATATACACGACAGAGCGGGGGCAGGAGAGGGGGGTACAG